>OX375869.1:11374039-11487965 GCA_947359475.1 Heligmosomoides polygyrus bakeri | reverse complement strand
ATTTGTTCCAGGGCGCGTGTAGCGCAGTCGGAGGAGGCGCGACTGTCGCGTGCACCCGATACCAGGTTCCTGGTTCGGATTTCCCGCCCAGGCCAACCAAGCCTTCCATCCCTCCGGGGTCGGTGAATTGGTACCAGACTTGTCTGGGAAGGATAAAGCGCTGACTTGTTCATCGGCTGGCCACCGCAAGTCATTGTATGGCCAAATACGCATTCATGTCGCCTCCACGACATCCCGTAGAAGTAGAATGCGCTGGCGCATCCCAGAAGGGATTGAGTAACGCCGTCCTTTATCCTTTATCCTTATTTGTTCCAACTCGTTGCTGCACCACGTATGATCAACAAATTAATAGCGTTCTTCTGTTGTAGTTCAACGTAGTGGTTGAGGTTTGAGGTGTTTGACGTCTGCATTATTCGCTGGCGTTTTCTGCGCATTTTCCAGAATGCGCAGAAAACGCGCGTGTCTCACGCAGCTTTCTGCCGCAAACTGTGATTGTCGTCAGTGTTTTAAATTAAACTAGATGCTGTTTAGAAAGGCCAACAAAAATAGATAAAAACGCTTTCCTTGAAAATGAATAGTTCGCCTATGTAGCAAAGCTTTCGCAGACACCCGCTGGACGAGAACCATCACCGACTAGATTCTGCGGGATGTCAAGAGAACAGCAGGACGCTCACCAACGCGTTGGTCGGTCTTCTTCGTGAAAGCCCTGAACGACCGATATGACGCTCTTCGTGTCCCTCGAGCGAGGAGGATCCATTGGACCACTCTGGCACGCGACAGGGACGAATGGAGACGCTGCTGGCGCCCGCTCGAACAAGTCTATGATCAACGGGACGACAGGTGATACAGGTGAAATTAGAGAGGGTTAGGATAATGAATAAATAAAGAAGAATAATTCGTGACTAGTTAAAATAGTTCGTTACTAGCCAAGAATGACAACCTTCTTAGTTTGTCGAAAGGTGCATTTAAAACGCCTGTTCAAACGTTCACCAGGAGAAATGTCACCTTCGATACGACTTGATCTTGTCGTCGTTTTTCTAAATTTTATTTCGTTCCTGATATATGTATGCATTCTATAATGTATCATTGGGTGTACAATACAGATAAATATAGATAAATAAATAAATAATTTTTGTTCAATAAATTTAGCAAAACTTTTTGAAATTTGATTTCACTACTCAACACGTTCACACATTGGTTGAAAATTTATTAAACTCTTTTTTTTGCGAGGGGAATAATGTTAGGCTGTCGCAAAATTAATCTCCGTTTCGAGGTATGTAGAGATCTTCTTCTTCTTCTTCTTCAGCGTTTGTCCCGCATCGTAGCGGGGTCCGCTATTCTGGTGTTATTCCCCACCTTTCCCGATCCAGCGCTAGATCAGGGTAAACACCAGTAATCTTCAAGTCCGCATGCAACGTATCTAACCAGCGCTGCTTCGGGCGCCCTCTAGGCCGCTTTCCAATTACCTCGAAGTTAAGGCCTATCTTGCGGACGCTGTCTTCCTTTCCACGCAGAACGTAGCCGTACCATCGCAAGCGAGCTTCGCGCATCTTGTCAGTTATCGGCGCGACACCGAACTTCTGCCGAATAGCATCGTTTCGGATGCGGTCCATGCGCGTGACTCCTGCCGTCCAGCGCAGCATCTTCGTCTCCATGACGCTGAGGCGCGTTTCAACTTCCTTTGTCGCAGGCCAACACTCAGCGCCGTACATTGCTACTGGCCGGATGACTGGTCTGTATATCTTCGACTTCAAGCGCTCCGGTATCTTCCTATCGCAGAGCACCCCAGTCAACGAACGCCACTTGGACCAAGCTGCACTCACGAGTGAATTCACTTCAATCATCAGTTTGCCGTCAGACGTGACTGCTGATCCCAGGTACTTAAAGACCGAAGTGCGTGGGAGCTCGATGCCGTTAACCTTGATGGAGCTGGACTCAGTAACGTCCGTCGTTAGATATTCGGTCTTCTTCACGTTCAATTTGAGTCCAAACCGCTCCAAGCGATCACACCAAGCTTGCACCTCTCGCTCGAGTTCATCTTTATCTTCGCTAGCGAGCATTACGTCATCAGCATAAAGCAACGTCCAAGGGACGGGGTTCTGAAGATCTCGTGTGATGGTATCCATGACGACAACAAAGAGGAGTGGGAAAAGCGCAGAACCCTGATGTACCCCGACAGAGATGGGAAACTCCATCGAGGTTCCAGCTGCAGCTTGAACTCGACTCTTTGGACAAGAGTAGAGAATTCGCACCCACTCTATGAGCTCTTCAGGAACTCCATGATCTCGCAAGGCGTACCATATCACTTCACGCGGTACGCGGTCAAAGGCCTTCTCTAAGTCGAGGAAGGCGATATGCACCGACTTCTGTTTCTCGCGATGCTTCTCTATCAGGAGACGGGCGGCGTGTATGGCATCAATGGTGCCACAGCCAGCCACGAAGCAGCACTGATTGCTGGAAAGCTGGACGATGTCACGAATTCGTCCGTCGACAATTCGCTCAAAGATCTTCATGCTGTGCGAAAGCAAGCGAATCGGACGGTAATTGGTGCAGTCTGCAGGACTGCCTTTCTTCTTCCAAATCGGAATCGTCGTACTTTGGCGCCAACACTCAGGCACTTTCTTCTCCGCCACAACCTGATTAAAGAACTTCGCCAACCACTCAGCAGGGTACCAAAACTTCGACTTCCACAGTTCTGCTGCCACGTCGTCGGCCCAGTCGCTTTGCCTGGCCTCATCTTCTTCAAAGCCGCTTCAATCTCCTCCACGGTGATCTTCTGAACGGGGCCGTGGGTTGGAGCCGTTGAGGGGATGGCTGGATGAGGAAATTCTACTGTAGAGTTTTGCTCAAAGTAATCGCGCCATCGCTTCAATGCCTTCTTGCGGTCCATAAGAAGATGGCCGTTCTCATCATTGATGCCGAAGAACTTCTCGATGTCCTCGGTCTGGCGATGGCGATTATTTGCGAGTCGGTACAGATACCGTTCACCATCGCACGACTCGAGCTTCTCGTTGACATCTCCATAATGAGTGGCTTTTGCAACAGCCACTGCCTTCTTTGCAGCTTCCTTCGCTTCTTGGTACTTCCGCCAGTTATCGGCTGTCTTTTCGCCGAGAAACACGTGATATAGCGTCTTCTTCTCTCGAACTTTGGTCTTCACGTCATCTGTCCACAGCCAGGCCTGCTTGTCGACCTTCCGTCGTCCAGGCTTCGTGATGCCGAGCTCCGACCGTGCAGCTTGACGAATCGCGTCGGTGGCCTTCTCGCAAGTTTCGTCGACAGTCGTGACTGTCGGTAACCGCACGCGAGAAATCACAGCTGCTTCCTTCTCTCTCATTCGCCACCACTTGATTCTTGCAGCACCGCATCGCTCGACCTGCTTCAGCCTCGGAGGGACAATCTTCAGAGTGCAGATCAGCGGTCGGTGCTGTGGGGCGACCGTCTCATACGGCACGACCTTCCGTCTGTGACAAGACTTCGGTCTCGATCCTTCACAAGGACAAAGTCTATCTGAGTCCTGGTGTTCCCGCTATAGAAAGAGATGAGGTGGGAATCGCGAAATACGGTGTTCACTATGGTGAGAGCGTGCGATTCCGCATATTCAAGGATACGCTCACCATCTGCGTTACACGACCCGTAACCGAACCCACCATGACAGCTGTACCCGTCTTTCGTCGCGCCGACGTGCCCGTTGAGGTCACCAGCGACTATGATGACATCTTTCGACGGTACCTCTGTTGTCTTCTCATCAAGCAGGCTTCAAAACTCTTCCTTGGCTTGATTCGAGCAGCCAGTCTGCGGAGCATACGCAGAGAAGAAGTGATAGAGTCGCTCCTTCGCGGCGACAACGATCTTCATCAATCGATCGTCAAAGCGCTCGACGCTTACAATCGAGTCACGAAATCGTTCGGAGACGATTATTCCGACACCACTGGTGGTCCTGGGACTTCCACATAGAACGGCCTTGAAGCCTCGTCCTATGTCCCTTGACTTGCGGCAGGACCACCTCGTCTCCTGCACCGCACAGAAATCAACTCTTCTACGCTCCAGTTCTTCAACCAACTCGCACGAGCGACCCGTCAACGTACCCACATTCAGCGTAGCCACGCGGGTCTTGCTTACGTTACGGGACTTCCGGACTAACTCAGTTGCCCCCCGATGCCGTCCTCGCATCAGGGACCCTCGCATACTTTTCACACTCGCCGGGCTTTGCGAGTGCGCGTCGGCTCCCGCGGACGCCGTAGCACGATCTCGATAAACCTGATCAGTCATACACCATGTGATGTGACATGGGTCTTCGTAGGCCGGCCTGTCACAAGGGCCTGTCGCCTGCAATCGAATGTCCGTGATTAGCTTAGCCCCGGAGGAAGCAGTTTCCAGTGGCACCACGTGGAGGAACGGACATCGTCACCATGCAGAGATAAATAATTTTTACCCCAAATCATCCCATCTCAGGGAAAGCCACATATACCGTTCGGTAGGTTTTTTCCTGCTCTTTCAAAAAATATATGTAGATTTCGCTCTAATTTTTTTTGGCCGACTTTCTCCATAGCCCCGTAAAATCATGAATCGACGCGACTATCGAGTCGCCATGCTTTACGAATTCAAATTGGGACATTCTGCGGCAATGACATCCCGTAACCAGGAGACCAGATCCCGACGCCAATTCGCTTCTGTACAAAAGCGGGATCGTTTGGATGCGCTTTCTAAAGAAGCTTCGAGTAGTCGACTTTGACCGGTTTGGTTAATTTTCACTTACCAGGGAACGACCTCAGGCGTAGGTCTGAACGAGGGGAATGGATAGTACTGCAAGCGTCTCCACTCTTCATGCGGTAGAAAAACATGTTTCGTTCAGTCCCGATCCAGAAGAGCTACGCGTCCTCGAAGGTGGGGTACACTATCGCATCGTCAGTGCGTGCCCACGTGCATACGTGTGCGCGCTGACGTATGGGGAGTAGCGGAAGGCTGTGCAGCGAGCGAGTCGGTGGCTCAGCAGGGTGCCACGCTGCTTCAAGGATCTAGCCCAGATGTTCGACTCCGGTGCTGCGCATTAATTTTGCACTTCTTCTGCTAACTAACTGACCAGGGAAGAGTCTCAGGCGTAGGTCTGAACGGGGGAAATGGACAGTACTGCGAGAATCTGCTCCCTTCATTTAGTAGAAAAAGATGTTTCCTTTTTGTTGAGTCCTTGAACCAAAAGAGCTTCGGACCCTCGGAGTGGGGGTACAGTAACGCATCGTCAGTGCGTGCCCACGTGCATACGTGTGCGCGCTGACGTATGGGGAGTAGCGGAAGGCTGTGCAGCGAGCGAGTCGGTGGCTCAGCAGGGTGCCACGCTGCTTCAAGGATCTAGCCCAGATGTTCGACTCCGGTGCTGCGCATTAATTTTGCACTTCTTCTGCTAACTAACTGACCAGGGAAGAGTCTCAGGCGTAGGTCTGAACGGGGGAAATGGACAGTACTGCGAGAATCTGCTCCCTTCATTTAGTAGAAAAAGATGTTTCCTTTTTGTTGAGTCCTTGAACCAAAAGAGCTTCGGACCCTCGGAGTGGGGGTACAGTAACGCACCGCCAGCGCGTGCTCACGTGCATACGTGCGCGCGCCGACGTATGGGGAGTAGCGGAAGGCTGTGCAGCGAGCGAGTCGGTGGCTCAGCAGGGTGCCACGCTGCTTCAAGGATCTAGCCCAGATGTTCGACTCCGGTGCTATGCACTATTTTTGCGTTTTTTCATGTCCGACCCTCCCTCACCAATTTGCTTCCTACACACCTTCTACACATTCATTTTACCCTAAATTGTCAAAAGGGTCAGATTTGTGATCAACACTCCAGATAAGCCCTATAGACAAAGTTTGGACGAAAACGGTGACCATGACCTTAGCATTAGTCACCCATACCTACTGTAACTTTCCGTACTCCAGCGTAATACCAAAAAGATTCGTGATCAGTACCCCAAATGGGAGAAGTTTGGGCGAAATTGGTGATTACGACCTTGACAGCCCAAGTCACCCGTACCTGCTGTGAGGTCACTGTTTAACATTCGTTGAAAAACACCTTACCTTGCATAATACAAAAAGTGAGAGATGTGAGTCAAGTACAGCTCAAAACAAAATCTTATCTGACAATTTATGGTGAAATAAATGTTTAGGAGATGTGTAGGAAGCAAATTGGTAAAGGAGGCAGCGGTCATGAAGAAGTACTGTCCATTTCTCCCGTTCAGACCTACGCCTGAGACTCTTCCCTGGTCAGTTATTTTGATGCATTATCACTTCCGAGAGAGGAGTTGAAGTTGAAAACTGGAGTGGAATTGTACTTTTGACACCTTTTTCACTTCAAAAACAGATTCGCTTCTAAGAGAAGCTTAGAAAACGCTGTAGTTGGTTTTGTTTTATCGCTCAGTATGTGGAAACCAACCTGATAAAACACATCTGGGATAATAAGCGGTAAGGGTTATGGCAGATCTTAACGGCCGTTAATTTTAAATAAGGGTTAGAGGGGTGGCGAAAGACGAGGTGTGTTATTCCCTCAATGTTTCGTATAAGATTGCTCACCGGGCCGTTAATTTGCAGTATAAATGAGAGGAAAAGCAAGAGGAGGAGAGATAGGAAGCTGTCATTTATGGAAAAGATCTGATAATGTGACAATCTCATTGGGAACTCTGTTTGCCTAAACTTTGAAATGTGTAATCTTTACAACGGGTTCGAACGAACCCAAACCAAAAAGAACTTCATGGATTGGGGTACAATTAAATTCGGTGATCGTACCATATATTAATTTATCCCAGTGTATGTATATGTTTATCTTATACATATGTTAGCGACGGACATCAAGCGAGGGAAGCAAGTGCGAAGCCCACGTGCAGGTGGGTAAGGGCACTTGTCGGCAATATACAGGGTGTCTGAGAAAATGTATACACTGTTTGAAAGGTGATAACCTCGCTCACGGTTAAGGTACTCAAGAAATTAAGGACAAGAATGAATGCTTTAAAAAATAGAAATTTTCTCACATATGAGTGGTGTGGATTGCGCCAAGCACTCGTCTGATTTCTTCCATTTTACACTCGATTGATTGTGTTTTACTTAAATAATTGTAATTTCTCCTTAAAGGTACCGTGTTGATTAATTTGTGCTTCTTTAACGTTCAAAATTTAAAAACACACTACAGCTTGCGAAAAATGGAACTGTTAGGTTGTACGGAAAGTTCTCAGCGTGTTGAGTGCTTCACTTTGAAGTACCATGACGTTCTCAAATCTTATCGGATTTTGTCGAAATAAGCACCGTTCGAATCAGCACACCTTTGCCAACGGGCCACCTGTCGACTTATTCCATCAGCGGATGAGGTGATCAAGATCCGACAAAATCCACGAAAGCAGTTTTGGTTTGGTCCTGATTAGTGAAGGGTTTACCGGCGAGAAAGTTCCGAAATTGTTTGAAAAGGTGATAGTCGGTTGGCGAGAGGAGTGGAGAATATGGCGGGTGAGGCAGAACTTCAACCTTAATTCGTTCAATTTTCGAATAGTGATCGGCGAAACGTGTGGGCGTTATCGTGCGAAACAATCGGGCCTCCTCTGTTGGCCAATACTGGTTGAAGTTGACGCAAATTTCGGTGCATTTCGACGATTTCCTTACAGTAGGTCTCTGTTGTGATCGTTTGGCCTGGTGCCAAAGAGTTGTAATGGATCAACCAAGCTGCCAACCACCACACAGCGACCATTACCTTTTGTGTGGAGGTTCGCCTTTGGAAAATGCGTAGGGGGATCGTCGTCGTCCACCCACTGTCCGAAACGTTTCCTTTTATCACACAGGATCCACTTTTCATCACAAGTGATGACTCGATCCAAAAACGGAGCAGTTTTGTTAAGTAAAAGTGTAGAAGAACAAATCTCGAAACGTTACGATTTTTGCCGATCACTCAAGAATTGGGGAACCCACTTTTCGAGCGTTTTCACCTTCCCGAGGCGTTTCAAAGCACCCGCAACAGCAGTTCGACTGCCGCCTGGCTGTTCCGCGATCCCGCAAACTGTTTGGGATGGTTCAGCTTCCACCAATTCCTTCAACTCGTCGTCCAGGATTGCTAAAGGTGGACCGCTACTGGGGTCATCTACTAGGCTGAAACCTCCGATCCGAAATTTACTGAATCACTGGTACGCAGTGCTTTCTCCAACACTATTAGGCCCCCACACTCGATTGAATTGTCGAGCTGTCTCTGCTACGGATTGTCTCAATTTGAAATCGAAATAAAATATCGTTCGGATCTGTTCCTTCGACATACTTCAATAAGCACTTAAAGAGCAGAAGTACAACGTTGAAAGATAAATGAAATAGAGCGAAAAATTCTGTAGAGAAGGAAGCATTAATGCGCAATGCAAGTTGAATTTTTATTTATCAATAGATGATTGAAAATTAGTAACACATAACGCTCGAAACTTTCCGGTCAACCTAATATTATATTTTAAAGTTCTAACATTGCTGCTAGTGAAGCACTCGTATGACCCATACACAATCAATCGAGTCTGAAATGCAAGGTTTCTGGCAGGGTGTAGCGCAATCTTGACTATTTGAACGCCACAGAAATCTCGTTACCCTGCGCTTTAGTATGAGTCTAAAACAGCTCCAAAAGCTTCAGTAGAAGCAATGTTAGAATCTTTCAATTAGTACTTGCATTTTTAGGATACCCTGCATTTTTCGCAAGCCATAGTGTGTTTTAAAGTTTTAAACATTGAAAGAAGCCCAAATCAAACGATACGTTTCTTTAAGGAGAAATTGCAACAGGCATTCAAGTGAAACACAATCAATCGAATGTGAAATGCAAGAATTCAGATGAGAGCATTGCGCAGTCCATACCACTTTTATGTCAGAAAATTTTATTTTATTAAGCTTTCATATGAGCCCTTAACTTCTTCAGTACTCTTACCTTGAGCAACGTTATCACCTTTCAAACAGTGTATACATTTTTTGAGACCCCGTATTTGCTTTATGAAATGATTCTCTCTTCCAAAACCCTAGCTGCGCCCGAATGAATATTCGAACATTCGAATTCGAATGTTCGTATTCGAACGTTCGAAAAAACGCGATTTTCGAATGTATTTGAATTCGAATGCTCGAAAAAACGCGATTTTCGAATGTATTCGAATTCGAGTGCTCGAAAATCGTCGCTATTCGAATATATTCGGTTATTCGAAATTTTTCTGAGAGCACAACTATAGTATGTAGAATCGCGCGCGTGTTTCACGCAGCTTTCTGCCGCAAACTGTGATTGTCGTCAGTGTTTTAAATTAAACTAGATGCTGTTTAGAAAGGCCAACAAAAATAGATAAAAACGCTTTCCTTGAAAATGGATAGTTCGCCTATGTAGCAAAGCTTTCGCAGACACCCGCTGGACGAGAACCATCACCGACTAGATTCTGCGGGATGTCAAGAGAACAACAGGACGCTCACCAACGCGTTGGTCGGTCTTCTTCGTGAAAGCCCTGAACCGATATGACGCCCTTCGTGTCCCTCGAGCGAGGAGGATCCATTGGAGCACTCTGGCACGCGACAGAGGCGAATGGAGACGCTGCTGGCACCCGCTCGAGCAAGTCGATAATCAACGGGACGACAGGTGATACAGGTGATACAGGTGAGGCAGCAAAGCTACCATAATCAATAGGATAAGCAACTACAAAGGTTGTTCATTTGTTCCGATTCTCACGCTCAGCTCTCGAAGATATGACGAGCAACATTCAAGGATATGTTTACATTCCACCATGAGAACGCCTTCGACCCTGCATATATAAGCCGAACGAACCCGCGGTCGGGCCTTCAGCCTTCAGCGATTCGGTCCTTCGGCTCTTCGGCTCTTCAGCTCTCTGGCTCTGGTGGCTCTGGTCAGCACTGGTCGACTCCTACGACTCTCGTCTGCTCCTCAACCTTCGACGATTCGCGGTTTCTTGTTCGATAACCAATAGTCAATAGCCCATAGTACTTAGTGACGTTTGCAATAATAAACTTGTGTGTATCACCGGTGTCAGTGGATTTTTCAACTAAAGGAACTAATACCGCGTGGCGAGCTACATAGCTGGGGACCCACTGAAGTGACCTACTAAAGCCTACTCCAAGCAGTGAAGATTCCGAATTCTCATAAAAGTTAGACTCTTTTGGCTACAAAAATGATTTTGAGCTCGTTTTATAGTGCAGAAAACGGCGATTTTTCGGAGCGTCGCAAAAGAGACCATGCTGTCCTGTAGTACGCTGCGATTCTCTCTTTTTTTTCTGACACCAAAACTCCCTTTGCACGGAGCTGTGCATTAGTCAACAGTGAGAAAAGCATTTTAGTAAAATATGCATAGAGGGACGTAATGTGCTCAGAAGTTGCTACTCACTTTATAGTAAGTCTTAAATCTTTTTCTAAAGTTAATAAAAACACATATCCAGTAAACAGTCAGTTAATGTTTATCACGGCTCGCTTTCACATATTGCTCACAATTTTCCCTCGTAGGTATATCAGATCGCTCTTTTTCAAAGAAGGCGCGGAACAGGTGCTGCCGCTACTGGTGCCGCTACTGGTCGCCGATGACCTCAGCTCTGCCATAGTGTTTTCCCACTGTTCGCGATAGGACGTTGGCAGCTTCTCGAGAAGACACTGAAAACGGTCAGAATATGAAGCCGTCAACTCTAGGACGGATAAGCTTACTCTCTTTTTTAGTCCCAAGATTAGTTATGCTGGAAACACACATTTCTTAGAAAGGCGGGGGAGTATAGCCTAGATCGAGGGAAAACCTTCTAGTACGAAGATCAACCTTGAGTTCATTTCCGCGGCTATGTCAACTTACACTTTTATCGGTTTAATATCATCGAGCCGCGAAAATTTCCCTTGAGAGGTAGTCGAGCTGTTCTTTCCGCCAGTCGATCTATTCAGCTCGTTGTGGTGATTCTGATTTCGAATCTCATCCACGGCGGTACAGGGTGCGTAAAAAGTATTGACGCAGTAAATGACGGTTGTGGAAATAGTATTGCGCAGAAGTAGGATGGGCAGCGTGTTCCGAAGGCGAAGGGACGTCCCCGCGTTTCTCCTTATTTTAGCGAACATTTGAGCAATTTTTTGAAAGGACTTGTCAAAATCGCTGTGAAGGTATGACCTCAAAGAAAGAGATCTTCAGTTTGTTTCCTAAGACATTAAGCTTGCTTGGAGGAGTTTTGAATTTTGCCTGAGAAGACGTGAAAATGGTAGAATATGTACAGCAGATAAATGTCTATAACTTACTTTAATGTCATTCTCGTTGTTCACTATAGGAACCGGCTGGATGTAGAAGTCACGAGCGGGCAGCGTTGAAACTTCAGAATCATCCAGCTGAAGAAACATTGATTTGTTATGGTTCATCTTTTTGTGGTTAATGTGGAACAGTGGGTAGGAGGCGTCGATGACGTATGTGAAGAGCTTCATTAGTTCGACTCCACAGTAAAATCAACAAAGCCTTTCTTATCATAGGGATTTCACATTTCTATTGGCTTTCACGTGCTAATACTCAGTCTTAACACTTATTTATATAATACTTGTATTTATCATTATTTTATTTTAAAGTTTAATTGTATGTTTTATATTTACCCCTAGGCACACATACACAGTGATGAGTGAGTGAATACGTAGGTTATTCTACAAGCAGGGTAGGAGTTCAAAGTACCTCATCGCAACGTAGAAGTTCAATGCACAATCTGAACATGAGGGTGAAGATCCACAATGATGATTACTGCTATTACATGGGTCCTAAATCCTTGTGATCAATTCCTTAACAAGCTAACAGATTAACTCGGCTGGGTCATGTGCGGAACAGAACCGTTTTCAAGCGTTATAGTGCCGCCTCCTACCAGCTGCACCACATGTATGTACATTGACTTCTTCGCACCATATGTCGATAAAGTTCGAGGTCCTAGTAGTAAAAGTGGGCAGAAAGGGAGGAGGGAGCGAGCCGGAAAATAAGGCCACATCGAATGGGCTGAAACTCAGATGGTGTGTATACGGTCGATGCTATGGTTGACCGATAGGTGCTCCGGTCGGTGCGCTGATTGGTTGTAATTGGCTTATGCACTTACGCTGCCCACATTAACGACTAGGGCCAACTTTGGCTTCCCAATATATGCCGTACACTAGCTCGCCATGAATTCTGTTCATCGACTATCATGCTCGATTATCACAACACCTACATCAATAGGCCGTTTATAAACAAAAATCGGTAATATTGATTGGCGATCGATACCGTTATCTTGTTGTAAGTTACCTAAAGATACTGCTGGATGCTGTGAAGTATATTTATATGTCATCACATTTGCGGGTTGTTCTTCTCGAAGGTATATTCTGAGCAGGGATGAATAAAATAATGGGATCATAGAAATCTCTGAATTGCTATTGATTTTGCGCAGACGGACTGGCAGATGGACAGACTAACTGGTTAACGTTTTTGAATAAAAAACCAGTAGGATGTAGATCGAGCAGCCGCTATTTGACTAGTGGTTGGGAGCTCGCTCCAAAAGTCGACAGTAACCTGTTGATATTGCCAAGCTGCTGTGAAATCTGTCCAAAATCCATCACATGCACTCATGCTAATCCAACCTCAATCGGTCAATTCGAAGTCAAGATCGATAGAATTGATCAATACTAAAATACCTATCGAAACCGTTCATTAGCTGTCAATTCTGCCCACCAGTCAGCAGGCACACGCGATTAACACTGAGCTAAAGCCAGTAACAACGACTGAGCTGTCTCCAGGCGGCCATTTATTGTGCGCGGACTTACCAGCAGACACACAGGCACAAAAAGGTGCCCTCTGTTTGGCGGTTTATGACTTACATTAATTACGTGATTGCTGGATTTGTATCGAATGGCTCTCAGACCGGCTGCAGTCATCTCTTCCATCAAGCCCTGAAAACCTTTTCTACAGCTATTTATTTCTAGAGCTTCATGGAGATCTGAGAGCAGCTGTGAATAGCCCATACCTCATAGGAGACGTTGTAAGCAGCGAATCGCACTCCGGTGCATCCACGTACTATTGGAGGACGGAATGAGTGAAGGAATACAGTAACCTGGGAACAGTTCCACACGTACAGCTGTCTACAGGCCACGCTGATGTTCGAGTTTATGTTTATGTTTATGTTTATGTTTATTTAAGCCAAGAGCAAACAACAAAGCCGACAAGTGAAACACGCAACAACTCTATGATTGGCTATACAACTAAAAAAGAAGGCATGTTATAGAGAAACAAATCTTCTGTTAGCTGAGAAAAGCCCTTGATTTTGTTGAAAAGAGAAAAGAAAAGAAAAGAGTTGCGGACCTAAACTGAAATCTGGATTCTTCTTCATAGCAGGTTCACTGCAACCTTGTGTGGTTGCTCCTCACCTCTCTGAGTATAACGACGCCATGGGTTGGCCCGAGCACCATAGCCGGACAGCCCTTGACGTTGTCAACGATGATGGACCGGCTCCTGTGAAGGTCTATTATACTTCGCTTTAAGCTTAAGCGCTGGCTAGGTTTAGGAGGGCACAACCTCTCTGAGGGTTATGGGATCTCCCAAGTGATCTCAAGAGGAACGGTGAAGAAATTAGAAAGAATCGGGATCTTTAGAACGGTAAATGCTTGCGTTAACTAACCTCCAAGGCGCGACAAACATCGACTCCGAATTGTTGGACGAGATTCGCAAGTGGACGTCTTTGTAAACAGCCTGGAAATTCATAGAAGTAGGTTGCATAATCTGAAGGACGTATCCATAGGAAAATATGACAACGAAGAAGAAAATCGTTACTAGTCGCTGATGTGGCCTACATGGAGAGGAGGTCACAGTAGTGTTCACCCGGTGCTCTGATTGGTTGCGACTCGTTGGCGCGTTTGCACCTCCTCTTGTAGCCCACATCCACGACTAGCAGCGAACATATCTTCATCTCAATAAAATTGTGTTATGGCCGTGTTTCACGACAATGATAGAAGGCTCGCGGCCTTCACTGGTATGATGATTATAGACGCTGCTGTTGAAAATTAGGTGGGCAAGTCACGCCATGCATTCCTATGACACGGCAGCTGCAACCAATGGAACTGGAATTAGGCGTAGGTGGTCGAATGATCACGAGGCCGCTCATCAATGCGTTAGTCGGCTTCTTACAAAAACCGCTAAACCAGCGATATGACGCACTTCACGTCCTTTAAGCATGGCGGGCCCACTGGTCCACTCTGGCACGCGACTGAGTCAAATTAAGACGTTGCTCGTGCCCGGTAGAGCAAATTGACGCTCAAAGAAGCGACGGTTGTCAGCGGCGACCCTATCAATGGTACGCGCTTCGGCGGCCTTCTCTGCGATCGCAGTTAATCTCGGACTCGATTCCGAGTCAGCGGTATGGCAGCTGGCTGGAGCTTTGCCCATGTCATTAATAGGACCTGGCGGTTTAGTTGTTTCCCACCTCCCGACACATTCGCTTGGCTTCGACATTAAACGGTCGACTCCGGCCAAAAATTGATAAAATCAATCAATAATGGTTGTTCGGTCCTAATTGAATACTTGTTGAGATACACGTCTGATGCATATTCATGTGGTTGTTAACCAAGCGGTGGATTTCAGACAAAAATCGGTAAAATCGATCGCCATTTGTATTCGATCGATATTGTTTAATCATTCTTATTCATGTCCACAGATAAACGCATTTGGATGACATGTATATCAGACGATCAGCCACAACAGAGATCGATTATGTTGATCGAGAAGTGGGGACTGCTTCGAGGTCGTTAGTTTTTGACTAGAAGACGGACAAACGGACACACGGACAGAAGCTAGCTACATGTTTCGAACAGGATTGTTTTTTGTTCTCCATCGAGAAACGAGTTGACAAGAGATAATGCCTCTTATACGGGCATGGGACGTGGTTAGCGCAGTCTGGCTGAGGATGACTCCCTTGTGCACCCCGATTCTCATGGTTGAGGTTTGAAGTCTGGCAGGCTACCAATTCTTCCTTCCATGCTCGGTGAATTAGAACCGGGACCAGCCTGAGAAGGAAAAAACGGCCATTGGGTGTCTGCAGCAAATCATTGTAGGGTTAAATACGCGTTCTAATCGCCTCAACGATATGACATGGAAGTGGGATGCGTGGCGCTTCCCAAAACGGGATTCACAAACGATGACTTCTAGCTTTTTACCCTCCACATGAACAAAGTTACGCAGCCGAAATTCCCTAAGTTCCTAGCTCAGGCAGGGAAGCGGTTTGTCGCTTGGAACATGGGCAGGCCTTTTTGGACACAACTACATCGTTTTGTTATATGTATAACATGATCCTTCATTCTGCTGTAAATCCAACGATACGCCGGTGCCGAGGCAAAAAGATCGCAAGGACGAGAAGGAAGTATGAAGTAGCGTGCCAAAATACCTTAGACAACAGCTGAAACCTTTGCCAGCCGGCCACTGTGACCTTTCGTCGGGTGTTGGTTAGAGAAGTCACTCGTCGAGGAGAACATGATGGCTGAAATGTAGCTGAGACAATTAAGAAGTGGTGGGACTCAGCGGAACACCTACCTTATCCACCGCAAAGTCGTCAATCTGGAACGGGTCCTGTACTAGACACTTCCTCATGTTACTGGTTAACTTCCGTAGTGAAAACTGAAAATCAAGAGTTGCGGTGTGGGAAATTCTGATGAGAAGTTTGAACCTTTAGATTACTGAAGCAGTGCGTAGGCCAACTGTGGAACAGCCGTTGGCTAGAAAAGGAATAAATTGCCATTACATTAGCAGGAAAGTAATACTGTTGATTCTTTGCCGTATTTCTGCTTCCGTCAAATTTTAGTTCTTCTTCTTCTCGTTCCTCTCGCAGCGAATGCGATGGTTCCCTCCCTTTTGACCGCCTACAGACTACCGATTCCGCACGATTTCCTTTAGGGCCTACGTTATACTTCGTCGCCGTGGCCACAGACGTCGTTGGTACTGTCGGCGACGTCGTCGGCAGAAGAGCATCGGAGCGCAGTGTACTAAAAGAAGCGTGGGACACTGTTGAGCATTTAAAGACTATTGATTCACCGATTTAATGAATTTACCAGCACTTTCATTTCGTTAAATTTCTTTGTTGGAGTTTAGCAAAGGCCTTTTTCGTTAAATCGCATTGAAATTAAATTTACGCAAAATTTTCGAAATTCGCAGGAAAATTTAACTCTTAATTAATCTAAATTGTATTTCGAAAAAGCTCTTCGTTCAGGTTTGCACTATCATTTCAGAAAGCGAGGGAACACTACTTATTTGAACCAGTTTCTCTACCGCCGTTTCATATCTTTCTGTTTTGTTTCCTATTTTGACTGCTCCGTATCAGTTTTTCGCAATTTTTCACCGTTCTGTTCACGTTTTCAGTTTTCTTCACAGCTTTATATGGTACGACTTGCTCTGCAAGAAAGCGAAACGACTTGGAAAACGCGAATAAAACGGGTGAGATCGACAGAAAAGCGAGGAAAGATGACAACGCGAAGGGAACGTAAGGATTAGACCCTATCTCCCTCCTCAAACACTCAGTGTTCCAGCAAGCTGAACGGATTTTCGCACAGCATTAGGCAATAGTTGTGAGGCTAACCATGAAAGAACGTTGAGAGTAAAAATGACACTATTGGTGTCCGCAAGACGAACGGTTTTGCATTTCTCGATTTCGTAACACGAGGTTCGGTGAGGATAATGACAGTACCGGGAACGAAGAACCAACCCACAATCAAAATACTCCATCGGGCCGCATTTTCTGCCACCCTTGGATGACGTCGGCGACGGAGGTATAAGGCATATGTTATACTTCAGCGACGCGTCGCGGACGCCGTTACACGTTACCGACGGCCCGTCACCGACGTTGCCGACGCTGACGTCACCAGCAACGTCGCCGACGTCGCCACATACGCGTCGTCGACGTCGGCGACGTCGGTGACGGATTCTGTGGCGGCGTCGTTGACAGGAGAGCATCGGAGCGCCTTTTTATTGCATCGGAGCGCGTTTTCGATGTCATCATTTTGAAACCAGTCTGCCAATAGAAACGCTAGGTGCTTTTCTTGCCGCGAATTTGCATACATTTTGTGCTTTTCTTAACATGTTTCAAGACTTGATGATGATTTTTGTTCTGTATGAACGGCAGTCTGCTCAAACATTGTTAATCTGCCGAATTTTCTCTTACTAACCAAATTTGGCTTTTAGAAGGATGGATAAGTGTGATCTCAAGCAGGTTTTCAACGTCTTGAGAAAGAGATGCGTGAGATGTCGAGTGAGAGGGTCAGAGTCCTCGCGTTTTATCGTTCTTCTCCTCTCTATTGATGGCTAACATAAAGCCACATGATTTCCATCAGCACATCATAGGTCAATGTGGCCAAGAAGCAACAAGATTGTAAGCATTCAGTCCTTGCAAAATCAATCAGGTCTGAAATGTAAGGTTTTAGACTGGAGCATGGCGCAATCTGGGCTATTTACAAGCTAGATAAATCTCGTTACCCTGTGCTTTCATATGAGTCTCAAACGTCTTCAAGGGCTTCACTAGCAGCAATGTTAGAACGTTTCAAATAGTCGCTGCATTTTTCGCAAGTTGTAGTGTGTTTTTAACTTTTAAACACAAACACTAAACGAAGCACAATTCAATCGATACGGTCACTTTGTAAAGAGATTATAACAAGTATTCAAGCGAAAAACAATCATTCGAGTTCAAAAGGTAAGAATTCAGACGAATGCATGACGCAATCCAGACCGCTTATATGTCAAAAAACTTCTATTTTTTAAGCTTTTATATGAGGTCTTAATCTCTTTAGTACCTTTATGTGAGCAAAGTTATCTCCTTTCAAACAGTGTATGCAGTTTGCGCCGCTGGCGACACTGTGTTGCGCGGGCTGCTACGGAGTGCGTAAGGCCCCCACACACTTCTGCGGCAACGCCGCAGCCCTATCCTTAACCACAGGGCAGAGACGCAGAGCTCGCCGCCGCCGGCGTCTCAGCCCCATCCTTAAGCAAAGCGGCGCACGGCGTTGTCGCAGAAGTGTGTGGGGCCCTCCCTGCCCTATCCTTAACCATAGCGGCCCGCACAACACAGCGTCGGTGGCGTCGGCGACGCCTTGCCGAAGTATAATATAGGCCTAAGGTGCTTCAGGGATGTCCGCGCGCTATCGATCGACGCGGGATCGCGTGTAAATGGGCTACCCACGCCGCATGGTTCATTCTCATCGATCGTTAGCTCATCAGGCGGCTGCAGAGACACGCGTGTGCAGTGCCGACCTTGTGCCCACCCTCTAACCATCATCATCCGGAGCTCTCCTGCACAACCTTGCCACACCTTCGCCTGAGCCTGAGGCGACCAGGACGGATTTCAATACAACCTGGAGCGGTTCGACAACTCTAAACATTCTAATTCTATCGGTATTCTAAAATCCGTAATGGTTTCCTGATATTGCTGCTTGTATATAATAAACCATGTATCGCTTAAGGTTTAGACAGCCTTTGGCTGTCAACACAATGCTTGTCTAAGCTTTATAGACGAAGCAGTCTTAATATGTATCAACATTTCTTTTATCTGAACATGAAGGAGTTGATGACTCTAGACTACATTCTGGTGCTCTACGTTGAACATTTGAAGAGAAGGGGGTTGTTGCGTCTTGGCCTGTTGGTTATGCAGTAATCATGTTTTTTTTTTGTGTCAATACAACGTGGTAACTATAGCAAGCCCTAAGGATATTCATTGCACATCGTGTGACACAAGAGAGCGTCAACCTAGCGTGGGTGAACACAGTAGGAAATCGAAAACAGCTTTTCAAAGTGACCCAGCAATGGACGGCGCCCTAGTATTAGACCAAGAAGCTCCAAACCATCTAGGTATCACCTGGTTGTCCTTTAACCACAGCTTCTCGATGATCTGTGAGAGCTTTACGATCTCATCGTGATGCTCGCTGGTTCCGTCGTCCTCGGTCATGCCCTCGAATAGCAGGTCTAGCGAGCTCAGAAACTATAAGAAAGATTGCAGATGAACACGAGCTCAGATCACGCCTTCATCCTTGAGATCTGAGGAGATCGTCCTGGTCTGACGCCTGAGAGGGCAGCGTACCTTCTTAAGCTGCTGGTCAGTAAACGAAATTCGGTCCATCTTCAGTGCTTTACGTGAGCATCCAGTGGCGCAGCGGCAAAGCACTCCCAGGAATTCATCTGAAAATGAACGTTGCCCAGACATGGACGTCTTCCAACTTCTGACTAATCGCTTCAAGAATTACCCATTTGCTCATGTACCATCACTGTGACCACATCACCCCGCGTGGTTGTCGCCCTGAAGCTCAAGGATTAGATCTCGATGGGTTAATTCGTTTAGTTGCTTAAACTTCTTGCTAGTTTCCTCAGCTCATTTTAAAACCTATAAAGGAACGAACTCATCAGGATTGTAGGTGAAATATTCCAGTCCAACGAGAAGCATGTGCAGAGCGAGAGATGGCAGTGTTGCATGCTCCTGAAAAACAAGGAAGTGGAATAGCCTCGCGCAACGATACACCACAATATTTATTTTTTCTTGACCGTACTACTAAGGTGCGAAGAGCTCGTAGTCTTTGATTTTGCACGGGTGCCTTTCTTCTAACAATAAATAGGTTCACAAGTTGGGAGGGCGCAAGCCAAGCCCCCTCAACATATCGAAATGAAGGCTTATACAGAAGACCAATAGCAAAAACTCGTGCATGAAGCTAGAGTATTATAACATGTATAGTGACTTATGAGTCATATGGATTCAAGATATATCTACTTCGCCACCAGATGTGTATTATGCAATATTTAGGGAACATCTTGAAACCTACTTCGTCACCAGATGCGTTCCGGAACACAGCTTCGCTGAGAGCGCTGTCAAGTCCGAGATCCTCGATTACGCTAGACCACTCCAAAACACTAAAAATAAAAGAACTACAACACAAGTGTTAAAAGGACCCTGTCGCTACATGTCGGACAATTGTGTCCGACACTCGGTTGCTATATTGTTCGAATTTCTGTCCGCACTTTCACTACATTTACTGCTTTAGACCTTTTTTTCGTTCATTTTCTTTGCATGTTTGTTGAATTTGCTTTGCTGTAGTGCATTGCTGTTGTAGTGCACTGCTGCTGTAACATATTGCTGCTGCAATGTACTGCGTATTTCGTAGTGCTAAACGGCATTGATTAAACCCGCACAACGTACGGTACGTTACGCGGGACGACAACCCATGCTTTTTGTGCTGTACAGTTGCACTGCAATAAACCGGCGTTTACAGGACCGAATCAATAGTACTGTTTCACAATAATTGGTTGCTCCTCTGGCATCATTACAAAATCTGCTCGATGTTGCGCTTACAAGTGACATTTTTTAAAATCTATGAAATAAGGACGCGGCTAAGGACGTGAATGCAGCGTGGTCCAAATGGCGCTCTCTGGCGGGAGTGCTGCGACAAGAAGATACCAGAGCGCCTAAAGTCGAAGATCTACAGAGCAGTCGTCCGACCTGTAGCTATTTACGGAGCTGAGTGCTGGCCCGTCACCAAAGAAATTGAAAGGCGCCTCAGCGTAATGGAAGCGAAGATGCTGCTGTGGACGGCCGGAGTTAGGTCTGAGTTATACTCCCGCGGGAGCATCCGCGGAAGGGCGGGAATCGCGCCGAGACTCCTCACCTGGCCAATCGCCGCGCCTCGCCACGCCCGCCTCCGCCGTGCACCATTGGTCCGCGGACGTTCCGCGGATGCTCCCGCGGGAGTATAACAGAGGCCTTACGCGCTTGGATCGAGTACGCAACGACTCCATACGACAGAGGTTCGGTGTCACTCCGATATTTGAGAAGATGCGTGAAGCTCGTCTGCGATGGTACGGCCACGTCCTTCGCGCAAATAATGACACTGTCCGAAAGAATGGTCTTAATCTTGAGGTGGCTTGATACGCTGCATCAGGACTTGAAGGTGGCTAGGTTGCACCCTGATCAGGCATTTCATCGGGAAAAGTGGCGCGAACATTCCAGGAAAGCGGACCCCGCAACTAAGCGGGACAAACGTTGAAGAAGAAGAACTAGAACAAGAAAGAAGAACAAGAAGGAAGCGGCTAAACAACGCAATCAAGAACTAAGGTGGAACACGGGGTTACCCACCGAATTAGAAACACTTGGTAGTCCCGTGACCGTTTATCTGTGATTCACAGCACGTCGGAGATATAGATGACAAGAATGTGGTTCACAACACAATTTTTACAGTACCCGAACAGATAATCCATTTCTGCATATATCTAAGACATGAGACAAGTGGGCGCGTGTAGCGCAGTCGGAGGAGGCGCGACTGTCGCGTGCACCCGATACCAGGCTCCTGGTTCGGATTTCCCGCCCAACCCAACCAAGCCTTCCATCCCTCCGGGGTCGGTAAATTGGTACCAGACTTGTCTGGGAAGGACAAAGCGCTGACTTGTTCATCGGCTAGCCACCGCAAGTCATTGTATGGCCAAATACGCATTCATGTCGCCTCCACGACATCCCGTAGAAGTAGAATGCGCTGGCGCATCCCAGAAGGGATTGAGTAACGCCGTCCTTTATCCTATTATCCTTTATGAGACAAGTATGACAAGGCTGAGGGTTTCCTCGTTTAGGCCGCCAGCAACGTGATCTGAACGGAGTGATGTGTCTAATCGTGCGACTGCACGACGTGCAGCATGACTAGGTTATCGTCACAAGAAGCAGTCGATCGATTTGGCCACTGTATCATCACGTATCTGCCATCATGTCGTTCGACGTTGAGGGTATAAACGAACCAATAGGTTATAGTCAGAGGTCGTTTGCTCACACCACAGACTGTTCCATGTCTTTTTCAGATGCGATTTGAAGGACTAACAACCATCTCACCCCAATCGGTCCCATCTCCTTGAATGACATTCATCGACAAGTACATGCGCTCCCTCGATAGCTGTCGTTCGACTTGGCGACGATTCTTCGTTAGTTTCACGCGCCGACGACGATGCTGCGGAGAAGTCCAGCGGTAGAAACGACTCCAAAAGGAACTCGCCACGAAGCCAAACCCAGACGCGAATCGGCATTCTGAATAGTGACAACTTTCATTTCATTGAGACATGTGGTACAAGCACATGTAAAGCGATCAGCGTGAGCACGCTCACCGTCGCACCGAGAAAGAGTATCAATAAAATCAATTAGATAACGAACAGAACAAAGGAATGAATCGACAAAAAACAAAAAATAGTAAACTTAGAAAGGTAAGAAACACAGATCGCGAAAAGCGATAAGAGAGGATTATCAAAAACCGCTACGGAAAGCAGAGAGAGAGAACAAGATTTAGCACCTGAGAGTTACTGGGAAAATTAGAGGTATTTCTCTAAAATCCTTTTTTAAAAGCCGCAACGCTTGCAGGTATAGCAAAGCGCTTACTTAACTTGACGTATTCCGCGCCGGCTCGACAGGCAAAGTGGTTGGAGCGGACCGAACTCCGGGCCCGAGGAACCCGCAGCTTTACAGCAGCACCACTCGTTACGGAATCACACGTCACGAAAAATCTATCTCCACTCAGATGGACAAGACCGTGCAGCGCTTTGTAAACCATAATAAGATCGAACTTCATTCGCCGTGTGGATAGAGATTCCAAACCTAGCTGCTGATTCCGCACATCATGGGTCGGAATAGAACGGTAGTTTATATGCCTTGACCTAAAACGCTTTCTAGTGAAGCTGTTCTGGACCCGTTCTAAAGAGTTGTATATTTTTGATTTTATTTAGACTAAAACAGGGGTGCCATACTCGAGAATAGGGCGGACGTAAATTTTGTAGGCTTTGAGGAAGATATGTTCGTCTTTAGTGGTTAAGCACCTGAAAAGATTGCATATCCTGCGAGTGGCCTTCGCCGCAACTTCATTACAGTGCTTATAGAAATCTAGGTTTTCATTGATAACGAAACCGAGATCCTTAACTTCCTAAAAGTTAGTTGAGAAGGAGCCGTTGAGCCACGTTACTGAAATGATGATGGCAGCTAGCAGATAGTAAGAAGTGTGGCAGGACAAGTTCCTCAGTTTCTGCTTATACAACTGGTTACATTTTGCAGGCCTTTCACAAAGGGCTTTTTTCATTTACCACTCCGTCATAAAAGGAGCTCCTCGTATCCATAAGGGCCATACTTCGACGCCAATCGACACGACGCCACGTATTGTGGCCACATTGATCGGGCGACGCGATCGATCAATTTGGCCACTATACATGCCGTCGCGTCGCTCGGTTTCGGTAGTGTAAACGGGGCCTAACATCTACTGCTATCCATCCACTGCTTGTGAGAAAGGAATCGTCAGGCGAAAGAGGAAGTGGGCGGTCAGGATAAGGGAAGGGCGGTAAATTCTGGAGAGAGATCCATCATCCGCTTGCCGCCCTGATGCTGATGAATGTCATATCAGGTGGTATTTTCAACGTTAGAGCGCGGTAAGTGGTTGATAAATCTGGTCCCTGGTCGCAAAATTTTTACGTTTTTCGTCAAATTTTCGTTAAAAATACAGTTGGCCACCCACTGTTGCTTAAAATGAAAAAATTGAATATATACCGTCTCCACGTCAAACTGCTGATTCATCAACCACTGTTTTAGCTGCAAAATGGTGAAGACACTTTTGAAATCAAACTGAATATACAAAGCGAAAACCTTTCAAATTAAAAAAAAGCTCAAGAGGTCTATGTAAATTTTCGATTTAAAAAGTGAAACAAGACATTCTTTCGAGAGTTTACAATTCGCCTTTCCTAAGCCGTGCATGCAACGTTCGACTTCTCATGAAGTTTTTATTCTCTTAGCTGTTTTAGCTGCAAAATGGTTCTGAAATTATTTTACAAACGTAAATTTTTTCATGCGTTGTAAGAAGGGATCGCGCCACGGATTTGTCTTACATGCTGTGGTCTTCATTGAATTGATAGCAAAAATTCTCTTTGTCGTATTAGCGAGTCATCGACGCTACAAAAGCAAAAAACTCACATGTCTCTAGTTCGCATCTTCAAGTGGACAGTGTTTACACTATCAATCAGATATCAACAGTGACGCACTGGCGCTCATCAATAATGCCTTCAAAAATTGCTTTCTTTCTGTTTGAGATGAGTTTCGCCAATCTTTTTAAAAAAAATTTTAAAAAACTATTGTAAAAATTGTAAAAAAAATCGCTAGATTCACTTTCTAGGGCAAAAAACTACGCTTTAAAAAAAGACCAATTTTCGATAATTTTTTCTAATAATCTTTTCTTAATCTTTTCTTTTCGAAAATTTATTTTTTACCTTCTTATTGAGCGCGTGTAGCGCAGTCGAAGGAGATGCCGACTGTCGCGTGCACCCGATACCAGGTTCTTGGTTCGGATTTTTTTTTCGGAATTTTTTTTGCCCACTTCAAGCAAGCCTTCCATCCCTCCGAGGTCGGTGAATTGGTAGCAGACCTGTCTGGTAAGGATACAGCGCTGACTTGTTCATCGGCTGGCCACCGCAAGTCACTGTACGGCCAAATTCACATTCGCTTCCACGTGGCGAATGCAAGTAGTGTGTGGCGCATCCAAAAGGGATTGAGTAAAGCTGTCCTTTATCTTTTATTTTTATGAAATTCTTAAACACTGCCTTGTTCGATATGAATGATGTTCGGTGTGCCTTTGTCGTCTCTCTTAAATTTGCTGAAGCACACCGGAGCCGTCCACAAGATATAAGGGCTCTCGACTAAATTCGGGAGTGTTTCATGCGCATTCCTAATCAGGTGGGCGGGAGAGGAGCAATATCAGTGAAGGCGGTAAGAAAAAGGTAATTCTAGTATATAGACAACACCAAGTTTTCTAACTTTTTAGTCCTTTTATTTCAACCATCATACTTTCGTGCAGAAGAGCCTCACTGCTCATTTCTTTTGTTGTTGAGAAAATGCAGACTTTGAGTATTTTTAACCTCTTGTGACTTTTTAATCTCAGAAAAAAGCCGTAAACAGAACTCCGCTAAGAACAGAGACGAAGAACGGATGGAAAGGATAGGCTGCTGAACAAAATCTGATCCACTTTGCAGCCTCGTTTGGCACAGAAGAATTTGAAAACTAAGCTGAGTTTCTGAGATATTCCGTCGAGTCGTTATGTCGAAGCTTAACGCAAAAACCGCTAATTTTATCCCCACTGTTCGAGCAGCATGCATTAATTCTAGTTCAACGGCCGTTATTCGTAATGCTAAGACGAGACGACTGAATCATTAGTGAGCAAGAATGGCTGCAGCCGAAACGCAAGGTGAACGTGGTGTTCGCTGCTGGGTGGAACATATGATGGAGGAAATGAGCTCGTGAATTGGAATCGCCAATTATGGTGGGCTGAGAAGGCCTTGAAGTATTGACGAGGGACCCGCTTACGCATCGAGCGCTGGACGTTGCCATGGAGACCACATGCTACGCTGCAAGCTGGAGGATCAACTCAGACTAATGACAGTGAGCTGGAGATGGGTGGTCCTTACTTATCATTAGCTAGAAGGTAGCGCGACCCGCGGTTGTCCTAACTGTATACGGTGGGCCGCATGGCAGTGCAGTCAGAGGTGGTGCTGGCTGTTGCGTGCATCCAGAATCCATAGTTCCTGGTTCGGATCCTGCGTTGCTTAACCTAGCCAAGCCATCACTCTGCGGTTGACTAATTTGCACCAGATTGTCTGGGAGGATAAAACATTGGCTTTTCCATCAGCTGGTCATCAGTCAATTACTGCCCTGGTCAAGTGCCATTCAAATTGACTCCACTATCCTTTGTTCGTAAGAAAAAGTAGAATGTATAATGCATAGAGCATTTCAAGAAAGATTGATTAATACCGTGCTTTATCCTTTATTTTTTATCTTCATACAATTCACCTATAATAAAGGAGAAAGGATAAAGGACGGCGCTGCCCAATCCCTTTTGGGATGCGCCACGCATTCTACTTCTACGGGATGTTATGGAGGCGATTTGAATGCGTAGCCATACAATGGCTTGCGGTGGCCAGTCAATGCACAAGTCAGCGCCTTATCCTTTCCAGACAAGTCCCGTACCAATTCACCGGCTCCAAAGGGATGGAAAGTTGGTTGGCTTGGTGGGGAACCCAAACCAGGAATCTGTTATCGGGCGCAGCCTCCTCCTACTGCACTACACTCGTCCTGAAATTCACCTATAATAATAAAACAGATTATCCAAAACTGCGAATGCGTTGTTTGAAGCTTCATTTTTTGAAAAAAATTATGCAAGGCTTATTCGAAAAAATAGATTTTGAGTAACCTGTAGGAGAGATTGCGCCATGCCCTCGTCCAGCTTGCCGATCCATTTGACTTAAAAATACGGTTTGCGTAAAGTGGCACACGCGCTAGTCTACGACACAACAGAAATAATTGTAGAATGCAGGTATACCCTCACATTGTATTAATATTAATATTAATATTAACACTAATCGAACAGATGAAAATCGTGGTGAGCTAGACGAATGCGTGTATCAACCTTTTTTTGTAGAAGATCGCTGCTTTCTTGCTTCTTAAAATAAGCTTCAAACCACAATTTTTATAGAAAAATAGGAATCCTATCAAGTTTCAAACGCCATGTTTTGACGCAGGTCAATCAGAAACTTTCTAAGATAGCGGTGGCGAAGTCTCCTGAAACAATAGCTTATTTTGGCGTTCTTAGATTATATCTGCTTTCATCCAGAAGACGTTCGTCTTCCTTTTAAGGTGCCCAGCTTTGCTTCAGAAGTGTCAAGCTTGTTTTAAGAAGTGTCCATATTGTTTTGAAGTGAGTATTATGCTTTAGACATTGGATCCGACGCTGATTAGGATAATTTGGATCCGTCATTTTTTCAAGCCGTAATTAAAAGGGTTGTGCAAACAATAGGATTTTTAGCAAGTCCGAATGTTAGAGCGATTCAAATGTGGGTGATTTTTACCAGATCGGAATTTCGGATAATTCAGACTGGCTTTGATGAGAAATCTGATGTCTTACTCGAATCCGAAATTCCTTCGTGTCAAAGCAGCTCTTATCTGAATCATTCCAAGATCCGGGGCTCTTCAAAAATGCCATTATGAGCATAATCCTTTTACCAAGGGTTGAAAAAATAATCCGAATAGGTTCCGAACCCAATGTATAGCATAGGGCTATATAACCAGCAAAGGATCTTATGATTATATGTATGCCCTTCCTTGCAATCTTTGATTAATTCGACAATTAGCCAGCAAGCCTCTGGCTTTAAATTTCTCCGTATGCCACGTTACAGTCAGTTCACACATGTTGCTTACAATGTGTTCCTGTATCGAGATCACTTTCTAATTTCTGAAGCAGCTGGCGGCTGCTCGTTGGTCATCCTTTGTCACCTGTGCGCTCCAAAAGGTAATATTGATATTTATTACATAAGTAGTTACTTATGAAGAATAGTGAGAGGAGTATAACAAACATCCACCGAACAATAAAACAGCAACTAAACAGCTATTGAAGCACTAGAAGAAATACAAAAAAATTTAAAACAAACGTTAGGAAAGATGAAATAAAAGCGGAGTGAGAGAAACCGAGAAGGAAGGCCACGTAACTAAGGAAAATGGTTGACCACACCAGACTAAACGACATAGGACATCAAGGAGCGATGCTATTGAGGATATGTTTTTTGAAGGTACCGTAGCTTAATATTTTGGAATTGTTTTTAGTAACATTCTCAAATAAAAATCTCAAAATCTCTAATATCAGTTTGCTTTGGTCTTCATCAACGGGGAGAGGTTAGGGTGCTTGAAGGCTACTTCAGAATGATAGCTAAAAAGAATGTTCTTATCGTCAGAAAGCGATGGATAGCCTAGAACTATTGAAGGGGATGATGTACACACTGTACTCGTCGATTCCTGCGAATGAGAATTGTTTCGATGGGACCAACTTCACACTCAAAAACCAGTCCATTCTCTGGCAATTGGCAAACGAGCAATGATAGGTGGTTAGATTGAAATATTCTGCAGTGTTCCTCTAAAACCATGGTGGCGATGTCCGTTCCTCCACGTGCTGCCACTGGAAACTGCTCGCTTTGTGAGCTAAGCTAAGCACGAACACTCGAATGCAGGCGACAGGCCCTTGTGACAGGCCGGCCTACGAAGACCCATGTCACATCACGTGGTGTATGAATAGTCATGTTTTTCGAGATTGTGCTACGGCGTCCGCGGGAGCCGACGCGCACTCGCAGAGCCCGGCGAGTGTGGAAAGTATGCGAGAGTCCCTGATGCGAGGACGGCATCGGGGTGGGGGGGGGCAACTGAGCTAGTCCGAAAGTCCCGTAACGTAGGCAGGACCCGCGTAGCAACGTTGAATGTGGGTACGTTAACGGGCCGCTCGTGCGAGTTGGTTGAAGCTCTGGAGCGTAGAAGAGTTGATTTCTGTGCGGTGCAGGAGACGAGGTGGTCCTGCAGCAAGTCAAGGGACATAGGACGTAGCTTCAAGGCCGTTCTATGTCGAAGTCCCAGGACCACCAGTGGTGTCGGAATAATCGTCTTCGAACGATTTCGTGACTCGATTGTAAGTGTCGAACGCTATGACGATCGGTTGATGAAGATCGTTGTCGCCGCGAAGGAGCGACTCTATCACTTCTTCTCTGCGTATGCTCCGCAGAGTGGCTGCTCCGATCAAGCCAAGGAAAAGCTTTGGAGCCTGCTTGATGAGAAGACAGCAGAGGTACCGCCGAAAGATGTCATCATAGTCGCTGGTGACCTTAATGGGCACGTAGGTGCTGCGAAGGACGGGTACAGCTGTCATGGTGGTTTCGGATACGTGTCTCGTAACGCCGATGGTGAGCGCATTCTTGAGTATGCGGAATCGCATAATCTCACCATTGTGAACACCGTTTTCCAAAAACGCGACTCCCACCTCATCTCCTACTATAGTGGGAGCTACAAGTCTCAGATAGACTTTGTCCTTGTCAAGGATCGCGACCGAAGCATTGTCACAGACGCGAAGATCGTGCCGTATGAGACGGTCGCCCCACAGCATCGACCGCTTGTCTGCACCTTTAAGATCACCCCTCCGAGGATGCAGCAAGTTGAGCGATGCGGTGCTGCGAGAATCAAGTGGTGGCGAATGAAAGAAAAGGAAGCAGCTGTGATTTCCCGCGTACGGTTACCGACAGTCACGACTGTCGACGAAACTTGGAAGAGAGCAACCGACGCGATACGCCAAGCTGCACAGTCAGAACTCGGCATTACGAAGCCTGGGCGACGGAAGGTCGACAAGCAGACATGGCTGTGGACAAACGACGTGAAAGCAAAAGTGCGAGAGAAGAAGTCGCTCTATCACGTGTTTCTCAGCGAAAAGACAGCCGATAACTGGCGGAAGTACCAAGAAGCGAAGAAAGCTGCAATGAAGGCCGTGGCTATTGCGAAAGCCACTCATTATGGAGATGTCAACGAGAAGCTCGAGTCTCGCGATGGTGAGCGGTATCTGTACCGACTTGCTAAGACCCGCCATCGCCAAACCAAGGATATTGAAAAGTTTTTTTGCATCAATGATGAGAGCGGCCATCTTCTGACAGACCGCAAAAAGGCGCTGAAGCGATGGCGTGATTACTTTGAGGAAATTTCCACTATAGAATTTCCTCACCCAGCCATCCCTTCTGTGGGTTCTGTTCACGGTCCCGTTCACAAGATCACCGTGGAGGAAACAGAAGCGGCTCTAAAGAAGATGAAGCCATGCAAGGCGACAGGACCGGATGATCTGGCAGCCGATGTTTGGAAGTCGAAGCTCTGGTATCCTGCTGAGTGGTTGGCTGAGTTCTTCAACCAGGTAGTAAAGGAGAAGAAAGTACCGGAGTGTTGGCACAACAGTACGACGATTCCGATTTGGAAGAAGAAGGGCAGTCCTGCAGACTGCTCCAATTACCGTCCGATTCGCTTGCTTTCGCACAGCATGAAGATCTTCGAGCGAATCCTCGACAGACGAATTCGTGAAATCGTCAGGCTCTCCGACAACCAGTGCGGTTTTGTGTCTGGATGTGGGACCATTGATGCTATACACGCCGCCCGCCTCCTGGTGGAGAAGCGTCGTGAGAAACAGAAGCCGGTGCATATAGCCTTTCTCGACTTGGAGAAGGCCTTCGACCGCGTACCGCGTGAGGTTATATGGTACGCCTTGCGGCAACACAATGTACCTGAGAAACTCATAGAGTGGGTGCGGATGCTCTACTCTTGTCCAAAGAGTCGAGTTCAAGCTGCAGCTGGAACCTCAATGGAATTTCCCATCTCTGTTGGGGTGCACCAAGGTTCTGCGCTTTCTCCACTCCTCTTTGTTGTCGTCATGGATGCCATTACGCGGGATATTCAGCAGCCTGTTCCATGGACGCTGCTCTATGCTGGTGACGTAATGCTCGCTTGCGAAGATAAAGATGATTTCGAGCGGCAGGTGCAAGCTTGGTGCGACCGCCTGGCGATGTTCGGGCTCAAATTGAACGTCAAGAAGACCGAGTACCTAACCACTGACGTAAACGAGTCCGGCTCCATTAAGATTAACGGTACTGAGCTTCCACGCACTGTGGTCTTTAAATACCTGGGATCAGCAATAGCGTCTGACGGCGGTCTGATGGTTGAAGTGAACTCACGAGTGAGTGCAGCTTGGTCCAAGTGGCGTTCGCTGACTGGTGTGCTCTGCGATAGGAAGATACCAGAGCACCTGAAGTCAAAGATCTACAGAACAGTCGTGCGGCCGGTAGCAATATACGGCGCTGAGTGTTGGCCTGCGACTAAGGAAGTTGAAACGCGCCTCAGCGTCATGGAGACGAAGATGCTGCGCTGGACGGCTAGAGTCACCCGCATGGACCGCATCAGAAATGATGCTATTCGGCAGAAGTTTGGTGCCGCGCCGATAGCGGACAAGATGCGCGAAGCTCGCTTACGATGCTATGGCCACGTTCTGCGTGGAAAGGAAGGCAGCGTCCGCAAGATAGGCCTTGAGTTGGAAGTGTCCGGAAAGCGGCCTAGAGGACGCCCGAAGCAGCGTTGGTGGGATACGTTACACATGGACATGAAAGTAACTGGCGTCCACCCCGATCAAGTGCATAACCGGGAAAGGTGGAGTCATGACACCAGAAGAGCGGACCCCGCGACGAAGCGGGACAAACGCTGAAGAAGAAGAAGAAGTTCCTCTAAAACCATACCAAGCCTGAATGTTTACAGAAGAAGATGTTCCTTAAAAAACTAATAAAAGCAATTGTATGCCTAGACGAAAGAACAAAACCTAGGTGACTAAACCTGTTTATTAGCATGGAATATTATTAAAAATTCGCGTACTAAGGCGTGCGAACTATTAGGTTGTCGCACAAGTTCTGTCCCATTTTCGACGGCAAATTTACGTTGTAATATCTCAGCTAAAAATGAAGTTGGTTAGCCAAAGCAAGAATCGTTACAATCAATACACCTCTCCCAATGCATCAGTTCCATTTCGGAAGAAATTTAAATCCCTAGAACCAATGAAACGCTTAGAGGCAATTGCGATATCTGTTTCGTTGGAAAAGATCTTCCGCTCAAGAAACTAGCGAGATGTTTGAAAAAATGAAATTCTGTCAGGTCTAGGTCCGATGAATAAGCGGGAACGGGAAAACTTTACACCTCATCTGGTTTAATTTCCGGATGGTCAGATGCTAGACATGCGAAACGGCGGCACCCTTGCTGTTTCTTAGTTGGTTTGTGGGGCTCGCACTTATCCTGCTTTTTCATCCTGCCTATCACATCTAGGTGCCTGGAAATGGTTGTACGACTGACCCGAAGTTCTCTTCCCATCTCGCGTACCATTTCTCATGCAGAGGGCTATTGTCTTTCTTTGAAACATCCGTCATCTCGCTTGGGTGGTCGTTCCTAACGGTCCCCGTCTTCAAGGTACACTTCTCCGAAACGGAACTTCGGTTTGCGCTCGACGCGTTTATTACAGAGTCCTCTCCCCAGGCCTTCTTGATGTTTTGAGTTGCCTCGCTCACACTGTGGCTAAGTTTGAACTGACGAAGCATTATTACCCGGAAGTGCATTTCTTCCAGGGTTTTGTCCAGTACATAAAACGATGCTAACCTTTTAAAAGCAGTATTGTGAGTTTCATAAAGCGAAACAAGCGCTACAAAACGGTATACAAATCATACACAATTATGTTCTCTGTCTATGAAAAAACTATAACAATGAAACGAATACCGTAATTGGACAGAACTTATGTGACAACCTAATACAACATAAGCAATAGCACAGCGAGTAAATAACAATGCATGGATTAGTACACAGGGTGGCCGCTAACATAGGGTTTTGATGACCTAAAATCTATTGTAGACCACCTCAAATGGTGACGGACAGGTCAAATGCCCCTCTGCTAGATCAGCAGGTCAAATCGTGGACCATCCCACGGCGAGGCGACGACGACTAGCTTCCACTAATCGCTCAGGATAGCGATAAGCTATGAAGAACGGCCGTTGAGACGACTGCGCCTGGAGTGATCGACTGAGTTCCTACATGCTTGTCGCACCAGGATCAGTGGGTCGTGTCCATGTGTTGGGCCAGTGTGTTTCTGAAAGATTCGTGTTGAAAACTACGTCTGCCTAACACTTAACCAGTCTTCCTTTTCGCTCGTTCTGTTTTTGAACCTTATTCACCTCTCTCGTGACGTTCGCCACGACTCTTCAAAGGACGCAAAGTCTCGGCACCTCGTAGGTCCCGCTGCGCAGAGGCGACACCGCCGGAGCGGCAGCGGCGATAATGATGAGAATCATTATAGCCGACTGCGCTCCATCGGCGCTGACAGAGACTGTAAGCGCTCTAGCCCTTCGAAGAGTCATTCCGCTCAAGAGCTTCCGCGGCCGTCGCTGAGCGGCATGACCCATCGTCTTCGCCATCCGCCGCTCGCCGCAAAAGTTCACGGAGGTCTTAAGTCTCCTGTTCGCCATTGCCGAGGACAGTTGAGTCCTCCACCGGCCGTCCGCCGTCCACACTATCGCCATCGTAGGAGCGACTTCGTGGATTCAGTGGAAATGTTCGTCATCTTGCCGTGGTAAAGCCTGTATCAGGATCAAGTACGCGCAGCACGAGCTGAGAGTAAAGTGGATCGTCATCGGTATGGACACCGGACTAAGGTAACCGCAGTGCAACTGCTGAGCTAAGAAGTGGTAAATTTGCATAGTTTATTCCTGTCCGCGGGAGGTTCGAGAGGAATGGTTGAAACCATACTATCTCTAATGTCCGCAATACTATGAACAGAAGGAAAGGGTGCAGAGACGTGCGGGGGAGTGAACTAGGGATGTAAAGGCACCAGCGAGCTAATTGGCATCGCAGTGCAAACAATATGGTTCTGTAGGGGTAGCAAGGCCCAACGAAGGAAGAGCCGCATGGCAGGCAGGTGATTCTGTCACAATACGGGCTTCGGGCTTTTGCCACCGTTCATAGATGCCGGCGAACTCGAGCTCGGGCACGACACCCTTGTTGCATGAAAAATGAACGCGGCTTACTAGAAGCCTCTACGTACAAGTGCTTGCGCATGTGGTTACCTCGTTGCCACGTTCAGAAGTCGCCCCTTAACACCACCCCTCCCACTCCCAGAAAATCAGGCGCGCTGAGCGCGACTGGATCCAGGGCCTCTTTATCAGATCCCCCACTAAACAAGAGGCGTTTGATCCACTGATTTTTCCTTCGCGCCTACACAGAGACAGACGCTTGTAAAACTAAAATCTCATCTTATTTTACAGGGTGCGCCAAAATTGTGGCGATAGCACATGCGCAAACAATTTGACCTTTTATTCGGAGCGTCTGCTTTTTTTCGTGCTCTTATTGTTTTTATTGAGTCAATTACTTTATGCTTACCTCAGTCAAACATAACAATAAGTCGTTTTTCAAGATGGTGAAGGGTTCGTGCCACCGTTCTTAAATCATTAAGCTTTGCCGTCAAGGCCTCTCGGCACGCTACATTCACCACCGTCTTGGAGTCCATCAGAGTATTATGAATAGGTCCATCAGACGCTAAGAAGACCTGGGAACCAAGGATGATTGATCCGGACGGGAAAGATGTGACAACTACGGACAACATTAGGAAGGTAAGTGAATGGATTCGGAGGGAGCCGGCGCGCTCGGTCCGCCTATTGTCGGGAAAAATGGAGATCATGGAGACGTCGTTGAGAAGAATCTTCCGTAAACTGGGACTTAAGGCCTACAAGAAGACCCACGTGCACCCTCCTGGACCTTCAAAAAGGAAGGAGTTCCAGCTCACAGAGCAAGAATGCTGCAAGACTGGTGCCAAGGCAACTTTCCGCCATTCACCAGCTTCCACGAGTGGCCAGCCAACTCACCGGATTTGAATCCTATGGATTACACGGTCTGGCCAGCTCTGGAAGCCAAAGCCTGCGGGAAACCTCACCGCCCCGTGGATCCTTTGAAGAAAGGCGTGGGATGAGCTCAACGCGCCTTACTTGCGTGCCGCCGTCGATGCCTTCCCGAAGCGCCTCAGAGTCTGTATCGACGCCGATGGAGATATCTTCGAATCTCAATGTTGCGTATAGTTTACAATAGACTGATAAGCATTATCTCATCGTTGGTTTCTCGAAAGTACCGCATTTTCCCTCTCGGCGAATTGAAAACCTTGTCGCCATAATTTTGGCGCACCCTGTATTTTAAATGTGTGAGTTGCAGTGTGTGTCAGGTCTGGAAATATTTAGCGTTGAGATAATTTTCCAGAGTACGGGAAAAAAACGTGATGTATATATCTCTGTTTTTAACGTTTTTAAAATTGTTTCCATCTTGGGAAACTTCATGTGTTTTCCGTGTTAGAGGTTTAAACATTTTTGCGTTCTATTCTTTAAGGAAGGTACCAATACTGAAGCGTATAGAATTTTAAGCAACTGGTTAACATGTTGCGAAAACACATTTAGCACTGATATATGTAGCGGTAAATACAGACTCGCGGCCTCGGTGATGTTCATTCCTTCCTGATGCTGAGCTACGAGTGGGACGAAGGCGAACCGCTATCGGCTCGTGGTGATGACTCCACTGGTTTGCTCACCGAACGAAGGAACCACACCCTACTCAGGCCGATCTACATCAATGCTGTCGAAGTCGGATACGCGTGAGTTCGTATTTGTCAAAAATATTTGTAGATTTGTAGTTCCGGTGAGTAGCAAGTATACTGTTTTTACCTTCAATATTCCCAGAATCCACATTCAGCAACTACAGATATACCCAGTGCGACAAGGACAAGCGTCTTAATGTGCGTGGAGTGACGATCGCTCTTTGGTACTTCATCTCGAAGGGTCACCAGGTATGCAGAAACATAGGGCGTGAAACTTTCATGGCCATCGACCAACACTGAAGTGCATAGCCCCGAGAATGTTATGAATGCTCTCCTACTGGTTGAATTGACTCGAATCCATGAGCTGACCCACTTTGTTGATAGACTTAGACGAAGGGCAGTTTCTGGAATTGCCGGTGCAACTCCCGCGCACTCCATTGCAGCCTCTGCAGTTTGCTCTGTCCACAGCACAGCATAGTGGACTTGTTAGTGGTTTCATCCCCGAGACAACACCACCACCTCCGACTAAGATATGGAACACTTGTAGCCGGATTCATGAACGCTCCCGGGAACTTGCCCGGCTTCCGGCGTGATGCGACCAGGTAAGAGAGCGAGGCGGGAGAGAGAGGCGAGAGATGATATCGCATATATCCCGATCCCGCTGCTTCATGAATCCGGTTATTGGTTGTTGTGAAAGGGACACCAATTTTGAGTTGTCCGAGTTTACGCGTGCAATGCTAGGAAGGAATGATTTTGTGCCCTTTCGTCAAAATGCTTGGGAACGATAGCCTCAGTGACACTTTGCCAGACGCTACCCTTCACCCTAATATAGCGGCTCTCCGGGGGTTGGGTCCCTGGGTCCTGCCCTTACTTTTTTCTTAACAATTGCTGTGTGGAGTCTTAAAAGGGTGCTTCATTTTTGATGGTGACAAAGAGTAATATGAATCATGCTCGCAAGGTTTACAAGTGACTATGTTGTGTTTGAAGATAAACTCACACAACATAAAAAAGTGCTTACCTGATGCCTTTCCATGAAAGCAGCGGGTCCCGTCGCCGGAATATTGACAAAATCTAGTTATAAAGGCATGAAGAGGCTGCAGGGGGCCATGTGCCCTCCATCCTGCTTGAGATTGCACCGTCGCCGGGTGCAGGCAAAACCAAATCCGAAAATCCTATTCTTCTGTATGGGTGAGATATGTTTAGAATACAGTCAACCGCTCATCCATTAGAAGCACTCCTTAATAAGAGCCAATCTTACTCGCCAGTAAACACTCAGTATCAGTAAACCAATAGATTGATACTGATGAGCAGTCGGTGCAAGCCTAGGAGTAGTAAAACAGCTCAAGGAGCACTGGTTTTGAAATCGAATAATTGAAAACAAACAAAACAAGGTATTAAGAGCAAACGTTGAGATTGTTCAATTCTTTCATGGAGAGCGCCATACGGCCTGCTTCTACACGATATATTGATTTCGCATGGTGCCCACAACTCTGGTACCAATTCTTCGACTTTCTGGAATGGAGAGCTAGGTTAACCTAGGCGGGACTATAATCTTGAACTAGCCGGATGCTCAAGAGTTCCGATTGTCAACGCTCGAGTTTCTTCTGCGTTGCATGGGTAGTCAATGCGAGCTCCTCTGCCACACTGAGTAGATATCCTGGTTCAGGCTTACCTACAAACATATCAACTATCCCTTTGGAATTTTTCACAACTCAGTCGATTTGGAGAGAAGCAGACCTATTCTATTACGTGTGGGAGTTATGCACCATAAATGTCTCGTCAAGCCTCGCTCCTTAGGTGTCTCATTATTAGGCAGGCGTCCATGACCACCAACTGTGAAACCAGGACTGTTTTGTTCAAATGCTCTGCATAAAGCTAGAGCTGACCGTTTCATGCTGAAGAGTATGTTCAAGTGCAGCTCTTCGTTGTCGGACCGTCTCTTCCGCCATCCTCGGCGTACAGTCGGTAGTATGCGGAAGCTCGTTGCTGACGCTCCCCTTTATAACAGCAATCTCACATCTGCGCGTCAAATCCGATGCGCGCCGAGGCTTGTTGCATCGCTCGGCAAACTGCCGCGCCGCGACCGGAGTATAAAAGCCGACTGAATCCGCGCCGCTCAGCGTCGGATCGCGTCACTCTCGAAATCGCAGGATGCGGTCAGTCGCGGTGGATTGGGGCAGGGTATTACTGCTCCAAATGTTCCTCGGACATTCGTTATCTAGGTACCGCACGACCAGTTGCTATTGTGGTGAGAACCTGTTGCAGTGGGTGTGGCGGGCTGCGTCGATTGGCCAGGTGAGTGGGCCCAGTGCGACTACCTGCACCCCGTTGACGCTCCTGTGGCAGTATACTATTGGCTTTAAGGGTCGGCTCTTGTTGTTAGAGTGTTGCAGGGTAATCGCCAATGCTTACATCCACATATAGCTCGTAATCTACATATACATATATGTGCATACGCATATAAGTAGGTATATACTATGTATACACATAGATATATATCTGTATATACAGGTATATACATAGGAACAGGTTCCCACCACAATAGCAACTGGTTGTACGGGTCCTAGTGATCGTTTGTCCGAGACCTTGCAGCGGACCCAGAAACGTATGCACAGAATACGCAATAGTGTGTAATCGCGTGACCACTTCGCCAGCTGTTCGGAGTGTTCATCATCGTCTGAAACAGGCGACGAATAGAGCGATGCGACGGAACGCATCGCTCTATTCGAATCGTGTTGCCCAACGATGGAAGTAAAGAGGGGAGACTAAGCTTGGACCATCTATCTCAGCTTAACTCCCGAACTTGGTCACTGAGCGAATCCGTGATGAAGGACACGTCGCTATGCGGGTTTGTGGGCACTTCCTGGTGTGCGTTGATTTCTTCATTGTATCATACAATAGTATAGCATGTGGCGTTTTCCTTGACATAGTCCCAGCCCAGCTCCATGCTTTGCGAGAATATGGAACTATGGTAAGAAATAGGATTAGGAAAAGTCGTCTACACAACCGTGAACCTCGCCCCCCCCCCCTTCCCCAACACGCATTGCGCCAAGGACACTAAAAAGGAAGCTTTGTTACATTCTTTTGCATTGTCTATTGGTGCTGCTGGTGGTCTACGACCTCTTAGCGTCAGGAAACATCTTTATTGATAAGTACATAAGGAAAGATAAGGAATTCAAGTTGAGATTGAAAGATACTAAGGCAGCCATCGGAACATACTCTCAAAAATGGTCTATTAGTACAGCACAAATATGAACACAAGGTGCCTCCTTCTTAATACAATAGGATAGAACATAGCTATGCAAAATGCAGCATCGATTGACTTCCATAATGGTGGAACTAACGTAATTCAGAGGGGTTGAAGGGAGTATCGTGAGGTGTGGAGCGAGTGTCATGATGTCCTTTTGAATCAGCAGAAAACGCCTTCGGTCTTCTTCGAGGCCAAATACGAAGGTGTCGTATATGAGGTACGGTAGACAGGAGCATAAGGTAGACGACGTCGGTTTGAAGTTGCGTTTGGCGCAACAGTACCCCTGCGAGCTGATTTGAATGAATGTATGCAACATGAGGAACGCTAACTAGCAGTGCACAGATCCAGGGTACTGATAAAGGGATAGGAAGAAGTCCGCAGAACTATAGCACCTTACTCACAGACTGTTGCGATGTTGCCGTACTGCTTCAAAACGTACCCGGACAAATCTTCGTCATGGTCTGAGCTTATGGCTCTGTTTAAGATGAATCTAATCGAATTCACACCAGGTATAACACAGTATTTCTGCTCTATTTACTTGCACCAGTCCTATTAAGTAAGGCTTTAAGGATATGGAAGCGAGAAGTATACGGAAGTGAACAGAATTCTTGCGAACAGAGCGGCCGACACTGGAGGTTGCATAGTGGCGCGATCGCAAATGCACAGCATCATTGAGGAGCGACCAACACTGGACCGCACTGTGGAGAAGAGGTACCAGCAAGATAACGGGTTAATTGTTTTACCCATTTTGTATGTCTTCAGGCTTCTGATGCCGTCATTCAATCACAACGACATCATTTTCCCAGTCGACGGTCCACTTGGACGATGCGGACCTTCTCTTCGGGTGAGTACTGTGGCTCTTATTTAAAGATATGGAAATTGGTGAGGGCAGTATACTTTCGCTTCTGGTTTAGTCTACCCTGGAGTGCCCTCTATCGGATCCAGATTGGCCACGATGCTCCGTCCAACAAATGGTGCTCCGTGATCAGCGACACTGGCTGACAAAACTGTGTGCACTTGTCCCAGATCAAGGTTAGTTTACTATAGCTTTGCAACAGTATCACTCCTATAGGCGAACAGCTGCGAATGCATCTTCTGAGCAATTCAGTCGCCTGGCGCACTCTTCTGCACGCCGTGATGTCATTCAAGCCTTCGATGCCGCTGCCACCAGTGAAACTGCCTCCGAGATGTCTCACACACGCACACAGAAGAGTCTACCCGCCAGAGACGAACCCTATCGACGGAAAGGGCTATAGCTATGCAAGAGGACTCAGCAGGCGATTTGCCTATGAGTAAGTTTATGAATGTGTGGCGTTTACTCTAAAAGGGAGGAGAAAAGAAAATGAACTAATCTGGAAACGATAGCCGAAGAAAAACGAGGAAGGTAGAGGTAGACAAAAGCGGCGTCGACTTTTTTTTTAGCACAACAAGCATTCCCAAAATTCTTTATGAAATGCACAAATTATCTCAATGAGGTCGATCTGAATCTAACGCATTTCAGGTCACCCAACGAGGCTACGTCTGGCGTTAGTCGAGGATCACCCGAATGGTGTGTTCAACACGCTGGTTAGGACCGATACTTAAAAATATCCACAAGTTTAGCAAATACGGGAGAGCTCCACGAGTGAACCAGCCCAGTGGCAGGCGACATGTTAGAGAAATCCACCGCAGATATGATGCCGAGTTAGTGTATTAGTATTCATTTTCGTGTAGTTCTTATACATAGATGTAGTTGTCATGTCCTTATATTTACCCTTTAGTCACCCTTCAAGCTCTTACCGGTCACAAGAGACTCGACTGATGTCTGGCGATAGCAATGACAAGCAACAGGAGGAGTTCGTTCCCGAGTATTTGAGGGTCAAGGAGCCATATGACGTGAGTTATTGATAGCAGAAACCATTGGCAAAGTGCATCTGTCATGTGCGAGGATTGCATACCAGCAATCTGCAATATTGCTAATGTTTCACCAACTAGGTAATGGTCAAGGTGAATAAAATGGCCAAAGCGAAATTGAACTTGAACTAAAAAATCTAATTAGAAACAGCCTCTCTCCCCCGATCACCTCTTCTTCCCCGGGGGTTTCTTTGCGACTGCCGATATAGATATACTTGTCCCTGCGAGCGCGATGTTCGCGTGGTAGGCTGGCTTGAAGAGGACGGACTGTTCTGCGCTATTCTCCAAATGAGACCAGCTCTACTAACACAGGCAGAATAAACGTGAAACAAACGGCGTCAGTGTGATATCATCGGTCGACAAACCACGTGTGCGATGTCGACTGTTTCGCGTTTCGCGCTCTAATGCAGGCATCTAGCACGCACCCACCTTAGTTTCTTTAGTATTTCCCCAAAATGCATAAAGCAGAATCTAAAAGAGAAACAAAAGGATAAGACAAAGAAAGTTTGGCTCAGGGCTGCCCGAAGACGGCAAGGTTCCCATTCGAACAAGCCTTCAGGCCTCGTGCATAATTCACATCGCCGCAATAGATTCACGGCGATGAGCTTTGCAGATGGATACGAAAGGATGTAGAGTTGTCAGTGATCGTCGCATCGCCTATCGCTCTACAAGGACCAACGCTAAACACCGCTCGATGGGCGCGGAAAGCCATCGCGCATCCGGCCGCCACTGTTGCGGCAGCAGCGGCGAATTTTCCTTTGAGTATTCGGCCGCGCGCGGCGGAATGGTCGGGAACTGAACGACGCTATGGCACCGCGTCGATGGAACTGTGCCCCCCCCCCCCTCCTTCTCACGGTTTCACTGTTACTCGCCCCTGTGAGCGCATATTAGACCAGTTTATACTTCCTTCGCAACGTGACGCGATGCAAGGTACAGAGGCATGCATAGAGGCCAAATTGATTGTTCAGAAGGGCAGAGCGAGCACATGCGGTCGGACGAGTTTACGCGGTGCAGGAGCAAAGGGGAAAAGGGTCTTCCATCGAAGGTGGCATGCTGCTAGTGCTATCTTCGAATGGATGTGCGAATTAGCAATAACAATTAGAAGTAATGATGTGAGCGATATGATGTGTTGTATTCAAGAAATGGTGCTTCAATTTGTTTCGGTTTACAGTTGTGGGTTGAGACGTCGTTCTCTCATAAATATTAGCCCCATTCAGAGTTCAGGGAATAAGGAAAGGGAAAAGTAAAAGAGGAGCAAGAAAACTCGTCAACACAACTTGTCAATAAAACGTTGCAGAACTAATCTATAGTCTAAAGGACTATACTAATCAATACCTGAAGTCTATACTAACATGCGTCCACTTTTAGGTGCAATCCTAGTTGGTGGTGGCCATTCTTAAACGATTTTCTGATATAACGAAACATAGTAGATGGGCAACAACATGTAGAAATGTAGAAATAAATAAAATATGTAGAAATAAACACAATTCTCCAACATGGTTAGACACAGTTGCAAGTCAAGAGAGGGGAACCTAAAAAGAGTCATTCTCAGTGCAAATCTAGTAAGGGAGGACCCTTTTATTATAATCTTTGGACACTGACTAGACAATTTACTCCACGTCCCAATCAATTGCAAACATACCACCAAACTTGCAAATATATATTCTCAAGGTCTTAGTGTTATTTATCCTGGTTTCGTTAATGCAGTTGTTTTATAAGGAGTGATAGGTTCAACATGCTTCAATACTGAACACATTCAGTTCTTATGAAATCGTTTAAGAGTGGCCACCACCAACTAGGATTGCACCCACTTTTAATTGAGAAGTTAAAGGTGCACACGGTGATAACCTTTTGGATAGCAAGAAAATCTTGCAACCAATCCGAAATAATTGTCTACGGGAGGAAATCAACTAACCGACATTTGAAGATCGCAGTTTTGTCTGAGCATCCACCTGAAGGTACCACACCATCTTGCTTATCAAGAAGGGCGCTTGTAGCCAGAAGTACAAGCTAACCTTCAGGAAAAAAAAGATGGGTGGTGTAGATGGGGAAACGGAAATGGGGATATGATTCCGATCGAACGCATCCAACACACAGCGCCACAGCGCCGACCCATGACAACTCGTTCGCAAGGGCGGGTCTACCAGAAGGCGAGATATTTAAGAGGCATCTAACGTCCAGTCCAGAGTGCACCGCGTCGTTCTCGTATCGGCGCGATACCATTGGTCGTGGTGAATTGGAACGCAGTGTTGCCAGCTGTCCTTGGTAGTGCGAACCAGCACACAATTCTGCTTTCTTCGTTTAAAATATCTCCTATCTCAGCTCTACTCAAGGCTGGAAAATAAAAAATCTGACGTCATCCCATACGTTGCGACTTGGCTGCTCTTGTCTGTGTTATCTTGTGCTATCTTGTCTATCGCCCGTGACAAACCAAATCTTAAGGGTACAAACGGGTGGCATACGCCGAAGATTGCAATTAATCTTTAGTAACGGATAAGCTCAACTATGTAATGGAAGACACGCTAAGAGCAAGAAAAATGGTGGAGACTTAAAGCAGAACTTAGAACACTTTAGGTTGAAACCCGCATCGAGATAAATTCACCTCCCAATTACCTGGGTAATCCGAACTCCATCTACCGTCTCCGGCCACAGAAAAGTGGCTCATATGGCAGCTCAGAGACATCTACCACCGGATCGAGCACATCATCGCATCATTATAACGGATATTTCAAGAACTCAAGCACCTCGCCGTGGTCAAATCCTGCCGAAGGGGAATACTGTTCCAAGGCCGAACCTGATGAGAAGGTATACTCGGATGTATTTGACAATTGTATTTCATTAGGCTTTTACTCAGTTGTTTAGAGACTCATGGAGAAGAATAAGGATCAACTTTTCGAGCAACTTAGTCCCACATATTCCACTGAATACGTTGGCTATACTACGACTTCAGATGTGAGAAAACACTTGCTTTCTCTTTCTGGAACCAGAAAATAGCCCAAGTTCTTGTAGTGGCCGCCAGAAGCACTGCTAACCAATGAAGAAAAATGCGCAATTAAACTTTCACAAATTTTTGGATGGAGAAAGGTAGGGTAATATTTCAGGATCAGGATCACAGTTACTGGAAAGTCTGTAACTGACCATCTTTCAGGCGGTACGTGTAGTCAAAAAACACCCACGCGTTCGAGTTGTTAGCCGTTTGGTTGACTTTGCTCTGGTAGAGCCCGATGATGAAGACGACGATTACCCTGGAGAAGATGTTATCAATTACACAGATCTTGTTACATTATTGAAAAACCCAGGGGTGAGTGAATGGTCGGTCCTCGAGCCATAATACACAGTATGTAGATTTTAAGTTAATAGAAGTATTAGGTTGTGAGGAAGGTATCCTCCACTTGTGCATTTTTTAATATTTGTTTCTGTTGTTCCATACATATAACAACTATCGAACATATGCACCATTATTATCTACAACATATTACCACTTGTCGGGTAATTAGTAGATCCTGCTTTTCTAGAATACCTGCAAGGCACTTTTTAAATTGCTCCCCGTCGTCAAATTGTTACTCCTGGAAATGGCTCGACAACGAAAGAAGCTTATGGTTGTCCGTGGAGCATGGTCCGGCGTGGGTGGGTGGGCCGGAACATGCCATCCGAAATACTGGAGGTTTTTCTGAGTATCCCTTGCAAAGTGCGGACGTGAAGGAATATCTTGTCTTGTTTCCCAAGAAGAGCTGCTTGAACACGATGCAACTGCCTGCAGGTGACATCGCTAGTGACAGTTGAGTTTGCAGGCAGCAGCCTGCACTGAATGATCCAATTCCACCAGACACTGAACATACCTTTTTCGGGCGAGGTTCCGATCTGGACATGGGAATTCCTCATTTGCTGTGACTGAGTCACTTACGCTTTCGCGTGTGGTTAACGTAGACTATTCACCCTTCATCATCAGTGACCAGGTTATCGAGGTCTAAATCCCTTTAGACACCAGGTCCACTCTGGGAAAATGTCCCTCATTCATGGTCGACGTGTCTCACACGTCACTACCAGTTCTTTCGTGCGCTGCAGTTTTCCTTGGCTTTAAGACAACTTTCCAATGTGGAACAGGTCAAAATGCACCTCCAAAGGTTTTTCGCCCCAAAACCACAAGAATTCTAAAGGTGTGGGATAGTCCAACTACGTGAAAGGAAGCGGTTCTGTGTTCCAACGACCTTACTTCAATTAAAGATTGCTATTAGTTATCTGTTAATAAACACTTTTGTCGAAGATGATGGGGCCCACGTTGCCAACCTAATAGTTCGGGCCTCTGGATGAATGGCGCAGCCTAAGCTGGAGCTCCTCCCGTTATTCTTTTTCTCTACAACCGTAGATCTAAAGTTCACCGATATCGCCGCTTCGACGTCTTGACGTTTACGTGTAAGGAACTGTGGATGAGGTGGATTACACCAGTCCAGCTTAATTGATCGTCGTGGTGTTTGCGTCCAATGACGTGTACCTGTAGCGAACAAATTGGAAATTCCCCAAAATCCACTCGGTGTCTAAACGAATCACGCCATTCTCGAGTCAAGAAAAATTTCGCGTTAAAGTCAATAAGTTCATGCACGCATCCCGGCGCACTCGCTGGTGGCCGCTGAGCACATGCGGTATCCATACAGCCATATCTAGGTGCTGAACTATGGTGGTGTGACTGCACTGGCGTTCCTTTGCCAGTTCACAGATGCAACGCCGGGGATCCTCCTGAAACAGCTCCAGAAGGCACTCCTCATTCACTGCAACCAGCCTTCCAGAACTTGGTTGGTCCTCCAATCAGAAGTCTCCGTGTTTGAACTTCCGGAACCATACTTTCGCTGTGTCGTAGGAGATAGTGGTAGGACCCACCGTTCCGCATATGCTATCCACCACTACCACCACTCGTAAAGCAGAAGCAGTCGAACTTTGTTCCAGTCGAGAACGGTTTTCTCTGCCATAGTCTAACGGAATATGACGACAATAGTGGTAAATGTAGGTCATAAATCAGCCTATATGTATATGAGTTACTGGATGAAGATTCTAGAACACTTCAAAAATTTGGCGGAATGCCAAAGTGAGTGGCGGGAATCATTCCTTGCAACATAATATTCTAGTTTGAAGGAAGTCAGGATCCCATCCAATTTCAGACTTCGATTGGCAACAACGTGCACGAAATCGATTCAAGTCAAGGCAATCTCATTGATTTTTCCGAAGATATTTTAATCTCCACCTCTGTTAACACTGCTACGCCATCGAGTACCCTTAATACCACTATTATGAATTCACTGCCTCAATCACTCACACTTCTCGATCTGTAGAGCCATTTTTTTTCTTATGATGGATTAAGCACCGCCCCCACAGAACTGAATCAACCACAGAGGTAAGCGCCGTTCCTCCTCTATCTGATATCTGTTAATGTGTCATACGTTTTGTTTGAAAAGATGTATTGATTGACCGTGCAAACCTAAACGTGACCTCACCGAGGTTTAAGTTTAACGCCGTTAATATTGTGTGAGTTGATTATCCTGAAAACGAATCAGATGTGGTTGAGGCTTGTGTGTGATTTCCGCCATTGATCATAAGTACGTTGAGAAAGCATGTCATTGCTTACGAAGATTGTTATTGTGGAGGTAATAAACGAGTTTTTTCTTGCATTCACAATCGTTCCTCCCTTCCTAATATATTAATTTAGTTGTATACAATCCACATTAAACTCTTATCCATACAACATGCCTATATTTTCTTTAGTTTAATTACCCAAGTTTGGGGGTTCCCATTGAAGCGTCGAACGCTTCGTGGCAGCAGAAGCAAATCCACTCTGAGCCACCAAATCGTTTCTGAACCACCGAATCGTTTTAAAACAGACATTTCGTGCTTGTCGATTTCATAACACCAAAGAACTGTAGAGCTTGCGGCCTATACTGGAATACAGTACCGGACGCGTCTTTTGAATAGACGCCGAAAAAACCGCGCTTTTGCGGTTTTTGTGTCTTTTTGCTATAACTCGCCCAAATGTCTTCATGTGAAAGATCAAAAATGGCCAAAATTGAAAACTTGCGCTCCATTGAGAAGGTCGGCTGCGGACGAGTTGTCGACCGCAAGGCGTCGAAAACCGTTGCAGGCTCACAATTCCTCTAATTTGAGGTTTTTTTGAGAAATGGTTGATACCGTTCGATTCGCCTCTTCGAGATCTACACAACCATATATGCCACTTCGCCAAACCACCGCATTTTCACAGTGGATGGTCAAAAATGACTGGAGCAGACCTTTGCTATTGCTATTATCTTCTAGGGCTTGCATGTTCTCGGAGCATCTCAAGCATGGTGTAAAGTGTTTTGTCATGCCAGGAATCCTCTGAGAGTGTGCAGTGCACTATGCATATGGGATCACACCTATCAATCTAGGGGGGACAGTGTGAGCATTTAGAGAGTTTTATGAGAAATTCTCAACCGCCCCACTCAGGAATTGCTGTGCTCTGTTCCGGCGAGACTTTGGAGTGCGCTGTGCACAATGTATATAAGATCGAACCTATCTATCGACTGGGCGCGACAGCTCGCAAATAGCCCGCGGGCGTGTTCTGAGCGCAATAACTCTGTCAAGTTCACGTCTTTCGTGGATTACTGATCCCATGAAGTGTATATACCAGACGATAGAGCTCGATCTCCTGAGCTCAAATGTTCTCTTGGTTTTTCAAATGGATGATATTTGGGCGAGTTATAGCAAAAAGACGCAAAAACCGCAAAAGCGCGGTTTTTTCGGCGTCTATTCAAAAGATGCGTCCGGTACTGTAGTTATGGGTCTCTGATCATTTCACGTTTTTTAATGGTAGGATCTCTAGAAATGGGTCTAATAGCCAATAATTCTCATTACGTAAAGAATAAAGTTCTTACTTATAACTTATCCCTTACTGCTTTTCGAATTGTGAGTTGATGTGCAGGTTTGCGGGATACTGTACCGTGCGGTTGCTGCCGTTGCGTCGTGGATCGCGTCGGCGTGCACATGGACGTTCGATCGATGAGTAATCCCCATTGAGGAACGAGAGCCCACACTCCGGAGTCCCCTAGCCTGGTTCTGCATTCCCCGTTGAGCGACGAGCAGCTTGTATGGGTCTTATCCTTGCTAGAGGTGTCTGTAGTTAATGCACTCATTGACAGAAACAAGCTCCGATGACAATGGCTTGAGTGGTGTGCAGATTTCGGGATATTGTAGCAAGCGCGCGGGAACATCCAAACGGCAGTAGGGGATTTGTTATAATTGCTATCAAGAATAAGTGATCCTAACTTCACCACAGGCTTTGGCAGGTTAATACTTTAGGGCCTTTGTACCGGAGCCTGAAAGAAAGAGCATTAGGTTATGTCCGCATGTCCAAAACTCTGCGAAAGTTCTGGGAGATCATTGCTTGCACTGTATAGGATGGAGCCTTTTGAGCCACTTTGGCACCGGGGGTGTGCGTAAATGAAAATCGAAATTTCGTAAGTCGTAATTACGAAAAAACCGCCGTAAATCGTAAATCGTAAGAGTCACTTGAACTGTAGTGCAGTACAACTAAATTTCCTGAAGCTTTCTCTGCTAATGTTAATCAGATGTGATTCAATAGTTTCTTGACTGTTGTGTTATTTTCAGCTTAAGCTGAACAGTTTTCTTACCAACCTTTCTTTTTTTCACGACTTCTTGCTAGTGAAACACCTTTCAAACCAAACTAAACACGTTTCAGGAAAGTCAAAAAACTGTAAATTCAAAAACTATACCTAAGCCTATGACTGGCATTCCAACAGAAAGCTTGCATCGTTTGAATATTCATTAAATTCCTAACCCACTACCATTTTTAGCTTGCGTATTAGTTTTGGAATTAGCTGAAACAACTGCGAAAAAAAAACTAAAGATTTAAAAATCGTTTCACCGCTGACCAATGCGCCGGTTTCCTGCTCAAGCCTGCACTTGTAAGATTTCGAGAACTTTATCATATTGCTCTACTATTTAATAACTTCCTGCGCTCCCTCGGGCTACCCTTCGCCAGCTCTATCTTCTCTCCGAGAACCTGCAGCATCGTAAGCGGATTAGATAGGGCGAATACGATAAACTCAGTCACCCCACCGGAAATGGAGATCAAAACTGTCAAGACCAGTTCGACCTTTTCTTGGAAAGTTACGCGCTCGATTTTGCCACACTTTTTATACCAATTTCCTCAGCCCTGTAAAGCACAATGCAAACCAATAGAAACATTGGTACATGTCGCGAAGGTGAGCAGCATTGGTAGGTGAGAGCGCGTCAGCCATTGATAACCAGAGCACGACCGAACATATGCCAGCCAATCAGGGTACCGACTGCACACGCCCTTACTGAATGACATGCCGATTCAATGCGGTCTGATTGGATGGGGCGTTCCCATCTCACAATGCTGCCCGTCTTCGCGACATATACCGAGACATTAGGGGGTTATCCTTTCCACATGAGTGTAGCAACTTTCTAGACCCCGCTTCCAATCACGAATGATGTTCGATCGCGGATTTGGGTCATTCTATTCGGTAGCATGTTCTGTTACAAACAGAGTGACTCGGCGTTATTACCAAACAGGACGTAGAGCTAGAATACTCGTCTCTCTTTCTCTAAGAAACTGCTTCCAGTGTCCTTTTATTATTTATTTATTTATTCAAAACGCTGCATAAGATATCAATATCGTGAGAAAAATAAATACAAACAAAACACAGACTATGGGCTGAAATGGAATAACCTTCGGCAATAGGAACTCGATGTGCCTTGCTAGCTCTGGACCGGAAACGGAGCAGCCCAGCCTCCCCAGCCTCCTAGGCGGGAGCTTATTTTTCATTGTATTGCATTTGTTCCCCCTCTCGAATGTGTCCGGTTCCAAACGGGAGCCCTCACAATGTTGGAGAAATGGAAATGATAGTTAGCGAAGAGAAAAGTCGGACTCGAGAAGCCTGTGAAGGACGTATTGTACAACACGGTAGCATATCAGACCATCACCAGCATATCAGACTCCAAAAGGAAGTGGGAATGAGCTGTAAGAGGGACCATTAGAGTGGGCGCATCTTTATAACCCAGTCTACATAAATTTAGTCGTCAGTTGGTTGTTGATCAAAGATCACATTTACGAAAATTTACGATTTACGACCCAAAATGCCGTGAATCGTATATCGTAAAAAATTTGACAAAAATAGCCGCAAATCGTAAATCGTAATTACGCACACCCCTGTTTGGCACGTAATGCGGCTGAAGAACGCGCTGTAGATACGACGTACTGACTGACCGTCCATGATGGGTGACAAGATCATTCAGTATTTTTTGCTGGTGTAGAAATTAGTCTGTATGTGGTGAAAAATTTTTACGACGGATTTTTATCGAACCTTGCAGGAACTTGATAACGTAAAAAAGTACAGATAATCAATATATGTAGTGCAAGACGGATCGAAACAAAACGAGAGAACTCGTCCCCAATTGGTCAACACAAGAAATACAATATAAAGCTTAAACAAAACAGTGAAACACTTGGACACAACTTGATACACTGAGAGGGGAGCAGGGAGTGCAGGGTGCACATACGACGGCGGAGTGAACGCTTCTATATAACAGAAGCCGATCGCCGGCTCGTTGGGACGACGTCGTTGATGTGAGAAGTGAGTGAAGGGATGGTGAAAGCGAATGCGGACCGTATTCATGTTGGTTGGGTGAGTAGTGGCTGAGTCGCTGACGATGGATGCGGTCGCGGTCCTTAGGCGATCACATGCTCCGGTGTCTTTCGGAAGAAGCAGTACCAGACGGCGTGAATGTAGGCGGGAATGATGAAGAAGAACATCAGAAACAGACTGACCACCACGTGAATGTTGCACTCGTTCGCCTGCACGGCTATGGCTGCTGGCTGAAAATTGGACACAGTAGCGTTTTTAATAGGATTACGGTAAAACGAGTTCTTTTGAGTATAGATTATTCAGAAAATTATTTATTTTCCAGCAGACAGAGATACAAGTCGTTAATGTGGCCTACTTCGAGAAGTGGTTACGTGCCAGCCATTTATGACCAATTATCACCAGTCCGGACTCCGACCGTTCACGCCCGTCGATACTCCGAGTTCGTTCTTAAGCGATCTCATCGTGTAGGCCTCACGAATGACTTTTTCTGGCCGATCCGAATATTTATGGGACTTTGTCGAGTAATTGACAATAGCCTTTATTGTTTAATTCTGTGAAGTCTGTTCCGAACAACACATCCGTGTGCATTCAGCGCAAAATCGGTAAAATCGATATATTAGTCAATAATATCGATTGAAAGTGCTTGAGATTCAAGAGTGGTCACCTGTGGTCTACATATCGGACATCATTTTCGCTTTAAGCTGTTATCTCCCGACAAAAATCGATAAAATCGATCGATAATTATTATACGACTAACTGCGTTCGCTTATCTCGAAGTCTGACCACCATATTCCTTCCTTGAATGATTAACCTTGACAGCGGCCAAAAAATACTGATCGAGGTGTGAAGCTCTTCTCCCAAAGATTGTGCTAATAGTTGGTCGATCAATAAAATGGATAGTCGATAATGTTGGTCGATAATGGAAGGCCAATTTATGCACAAAAATAGGGCCATTCAAAAATATATTGTTATTGTTGCATTGCATTTGAACAATTGTTAATGATATTGTTTTCTTCTTGTGAAGTTTGTCCGCCAGCTAGCGAATTCAGATAGTTCCCACTTCGAACACTTAAATCAAAAGAAAAATCGATAAAATCGATCAATAGTGCATAGTTGGAGCCTACACATCGGTCGTTATAGTGACCTACCTTGAAAGATTTCTATCTTGAACGGATAATCCTGAGCGAACAGTGATGTCTTTAAGTGACGCCCTTCCTCCGAGTAATGAACCGTTGTGACGGATGGATGGACAGAGAGAAAGGGGCGGACGGACAAGTCAGGACTAATTTTACTACATCATTTTATTTCTGTGGTATTATTTTAGTATTTTATTCTTATTAACACTTAATCGTCAACGAGGTAAGATTGTCACATTAATAAAAGCACATGTATTTATACCATTTTCACGTCTAATTGAACACTTTTCAAGCCAAATTGGACATTTTTCAAATCAAACTAGACACTCTTGTAAGCTAGTTTTAAAAATTTTGAAATCAAAACGAACTCTTCCAAATTGTAATGGCCTTTAGGCAGGTTATACTACAAACTCAATGAGATGGTTGGATAACTTTTTGTTTTCAAGGAAAATTAGATATACCTGCCTTTAAAGTTTTTTTAGTTTAACTGCCCCAGTATGTAAGTGTGATAAATTTATAAAAATTCAATTTTTAGAAGAAAATAATAAGCTAAGATGGTCTTAAACACATCAAAGAAGCAAGCATATAGGCCATTGAAAGATCAGATCGCGCCATGCTGATGTTCTTTACAGTTGTTTTTGTTGTATCGTCAACAAGTGCCAAACTCCATGCGAACAGAAATTTTGCTATCAATCGAATAAAAATCACGACGTCTTGGAAGAGAACGAGGCGCATTCAGTTTTTAGCACTAAGACATGGCCGCCTTCTTGATATTTCGAACAAGCTTAAAGCCATCCCATTGAAAATAAAATTTTTATGAAATTTCAAACAACGTGTTCATTTATTGAGTAGGTGAATTAAAACTTCAAGGAAATCATACTGGAATTTTCGTTGTTCAAAAAATTATTATGACCTTCATGGAGAGTATTTAGTGTAATGTAGATTTTTATTTCATTTAGCATTTCGATTCATTGCGATTTAGAAAGGTTCACTTTGATTTCAAAAGACTTAGTATTTCTCAGAAGAGTGTCCAATTCGACGTGAAAATTGTATATTTTGTACTTATTCTAGTCTTAAAGTTGGCCTCATATCTTATAGTAAAGTGTTTCCTGCCCTAATTCGGCTGAGTGGTTCCATTCATTTGCTTGGTATAAACGATTTCTGTCAAAATAATAGTTCAGTAAACAGCAGCAGATTTTGAACAGCAGTTGCAGCTCCAAAGAGCGGTAATATAATAGTAATCAAAAGTGAAAGAACTCGAAACATAATAAGAAGCGACTTGTTTTCCGGCCGTTCTAGTTTGTTGACTTGCACAAGTAAAAAAAACAACAACATTAAATAGAGTTTGACTGATTCAAGACCAACCGGGAATACGATGATCAACACTATGATGAGGACGGTCTTGATGAGTTCGTCACGCCTTCGGTTGTCCACCACGAATACCTGTCCTTCTGAATTCTTCTCCGACATTCTGCAACAAGAAACGGATAGAAGATAAGCTCTAGCGACAGTGAACCAGAGCCAAACAATCAGAATCGAACAGCGAGACGAAATTAAACACGATAGGAAAGAGTATATGTGAAGGAACTCTAACATCGAGCAAATGAAACAGAGATAAGACATTGAGTTCAGGTCTAGTTACCATTGACAAATTAGGCAAATGTTCGCACCAGAAGATGCCATGATGGAGGAGGTGCTAATTGCCCACCATAGGGTTATTGCATCAATGAAGCCCTAAGGGCATTCCGCACCAGGAGATGATGGCCAGAAGTGTAGTTGGTGTCCTCGAAAACCCAGATGAATGCTGTGCTATCTTATGCCCTTGTCAGTAACAGCTTCTTTCCATTGGTCGAAGAACTGGATGATTTAGATTCGGTCATAATCATCTTGGTAATCGTACCCAAGGACCATGAATGTACTCAAACGGCTCTACCCATGAGTTGTGTCTAAAACTGGTCTTTTACCTCTGCTCTGACAGCTGTTTCAGATGTCTAAAGGTTCTCCAAATGTAAACTGTTATAGTGTTTTGTTGTAACTAAAACTCTAGCGCCGGCGAGGGGGGTTCGAACCCAAACCCTCTGCTTACTGGTAAGGATGCCACGCCATTATATCACCGGCGTTTTGATCGCAACAGAGCCAAGTTAACGTAATGGTTAGTAGAGCAGTCTCATGTACAAACGGTTACAGGTTCGACTCCATGTTCCGGCACGCCGTGTCCTGCAAAAGTTGTAAAAATGACAACGGTTTCAGCGTCAGGCCCAGGTTGACAGGCCACCTGATGGAGAAACCTCGCAACAAAACATCGTTATAACAGCATACATCTTAGGTAACAGCCACTCTTGAGGCTTAAAAATGATTTTGCTCATTCACCAGATGATCACTCCAAGGGGAAAACAAGAAGGAGAATGATTAGGATACTTGTCAGCGTCAATCAAACTCTGTTCGGTATGCGCCATACATTCAATTATTACCAGTATCCTAAGGTTCCATTCCTAAAAGCCATGCGAATCCGAATTTAGGCTGTAGAAAGATGACTTGCTTAATCCCTTTTGGGACGCGCCACACATTCTACTTCTACTGGATGTGATTTGAAGGTGATTTGAATGCGTATTCGTCCAAAGTGGCAATTTATTTATTTACTTATTTATTATTAATACATCCATAGGGATGTGCCACCAATAATCGAGAACAGGCCGCGAAAAAATTGCCCGGAAAGAACACGAATAAGAAAAAATTCAGAACTCAACTTACAATCAGCGAAAGCTCTAAAAAAGCTATCGAAAACATTGAGGAAAGGCCCACCATCTTTGAACCTGCGCATCTATGAAGGAGAAAATAACCAGAGAAGGGTAGGACAGCCAACCCACAAGTAACATGATCACCACAGAAAACCAGACGATAACCAGAGAAGGGTAGGACAGCCAACCCACAAGTAACATGATCACTACAGAAAACCAGACGAGCATGCCCATGGTATACTATGGTGTCATTATGTACCTCAGTATGGAAAAACAACTGAGTAATAAGTGCTATATAGTGCCTACGAAGATGACTATCCATAGGCCAGTTGTATGTGTATGAGAGACAGCACTTTTGCCTGATGCATGTAACAAGCTGTCAGAAACTGGCAGTATTATTATGATAGTGATCCTGAGGCACATGAAGATTTGGCAATAAATAAACCATTTCAAAGTGATGGTGCTCCAGACCCCTATAGTATTATAATCACGGCAAGAAGCCTGATGGGAAAACGTAGTGAAACATGAAATCCAATAGGTGGTTAACAAACCCAACCCTGGCACCTCACATTTGCTGGAAAAGTCAGCATTCTATCTCTGGCAGACAAGCCTCGTACCAGTTAGCCGACGAAGCGAAGAAAGGCTTAGTTGACCTCTAACCGACCTTTAAACATGCACGAGAGTGCGCTCTGAACAGGGAAGAAATCAAAAGGGGCTAAATAAGAGGCGCACAGCATGCAGGTGGCTCACTGTTTACCAGCGCACCCTTTCAGGTGTAACTCGTGCAGCTGGCGACAGGAGCAGGGCGTTCGAGGGTTTTGAATAAAGTGCCTTTCTTCGTTCCTTTTTTTTTGGTGGCAGCTGCGACTACCACAAGTCTCGTGAGATGAGTGGAAAGTCGACCTTAACTGTTCCAGCCCCCATCAGTAATTCAAGGCAGAGCTTCTTTTATGTAGAGGCCTCATTAGCAGTGATGCATTGGAAGCGTCTTGATTTCTTGACTAAGTCCACGGCTTGACTTTACGGGGCTTATCAGAGTCAGAAGGCGGCACGATCTTGAAGAGACTGAAGTTCATGAAGAGAGAAGGAGCTGTTTGGCGTAAGAGGAGCTGTTAGGAGTGGCGCTTCTTTGGCCGCACAGATACGACAAGTCGCAACCGGACTTGTTTGGAAAGGACAACTCCGACTGGATCGTTAAGGGCTTCTAGATCAGCCGATGAATTGGCAGCGTTTGTATTCGCATGACTAAGCTTGTGAGGATACTCGCAGGTAGCCACCATTTTTCAACTGTTTCTGAATCCCTAAGAGGGGCAAAATTGTGAACTAAATGTTGGTTTGTCCATTGAAATTCACGCTGAATACACTATGTAGGCATTCAAGGTGTCTCCACGTAAACATACAATTACATCGATAGGAAATGAATGGCGGATCCAAAACAGGGCTCACTGACGTTGAAAATCGTCTCACCGGGATATTTTGCTTTATTTCGTTTAACATGCTTTTTCATCGAAAAGTGATGGAACTAGTCGCTAATATGTCCTACATATGGCAGACGAGAACACGGCAACCAATAAGTGCACCGGCCGTATACGACCACTCTTGGTGACACGCCCATTCGATGGAGTCTAATGTACCGATACATTCCCTGTTAACACGTAGGTCACTAACGATTAGTACCAAATCTACCAACAGCAAAAATAAACTGAATAAAGATGTAAAATGTAAAGTAACATCAAAAATATAAACTGATGCAAAATTAAGTCACTGGAAAGAGATAATATTTTTCATTTACATAGCCTGATATTTTAGAGAATATTGTTGCTATAAAGTCAGAAAAAGCATTTGAAGTCCGCAGAAATTACAGCCCTCAGGATGCTCCAAATCTTCAACTTTCTTTAGAGGAAATGGGGGCAAGTATTCGACTCACTCAATGATTTCTCAGTTAGAGGACTGTTTGCGCAGTGGATAGAATTTTGGCTGTCGCGCGCTCCCGCCATCGATTCACGGTTCCATTCCTACGACAGTGTAATGCCTCTTAATTGCCGGGTCGGTGACTTGCTATCAAACTTCTACGAGAAAGATGAAAGGCGGATTAATTCATTGGCAGTAGACATTGGATCCGACACTGATTCGGATAATTCAAAATTTGTCATTATTTCAAATCCTGTTAAAAGGAGTATGCGAACAATAACTTTTTTGAGAAGCTCCTGATCTTGGAGTGATTTAGATAAGAATAGCTTTAACGGGAAAGATTTTCAGATGATCCAAATAACTGTTTTATCTTCAGATTTCACATCGGTATCCGGATCGGATAGGATATCAGTTTTCCTTTCAAAAATCAGTTATCTAAATTTTCTGAAAATTCGTCTGCTGAAAATGGCCCTTTCCGAATCGGCATAGGATCCAAGCTTTTCAAAGATGCCATTATTCGCACAATCCTTTTAACCAGAGTTTGGAAAAAATGACGAATCCGAAATATCCGAATCGGCGTCGGATCCAATGTTTAATTGGCAGGCTACCGAAGCCAAATGCGCTGTCAAATAATCTCCACGACATTCCGTAAATGTTGAATGCGTAGCGCACCCCAGAAAGGACTGATCAGAGCGACCTTCATTTTCGTCTCAATAGTTTCAGAGTTTAATGGCATCGTCCGACAAAACGGTGCATTACTGTTCCTAGCTACGGAACTGAACCCGAATCGATTTTGGGCAAAAACCACTCTTGCACGGCGCCATATGTTCTAATAATCCTTGAAAATTTGAACGATTATTTATCACCATCTGACGAACAAAACTTCATAGAACACGAAGGTGTAGGGAGAAGTGAGAAGAACGCGCGTAGAGGAATTGGTTGGTTGAATGATGGACGAAACGTCTGGTTACCAGAGTAAAAGAAGAATAAATGAAGAATGATCTGAAACAAAGAGAAAGAAAGGAAAGCATACGAAATCGAAATAGAGCAATAGGAACTAAACGAAAATATGCGTGTATGAATGAGTGAGCCAAGGAATGAATAGTTAAAAATGACAGTGATTTTCATTAAGGTGGTATGCGAAAAAAAAATCTGAAGATGTGGATAAAAAATCGGAATGAGCGAAAAAAGAACGAGATAAAGCAACAGATCATGTGCTGTTGATAGAGGAAGAGCTTCAATGGTGGAGGTGATGCGTTGGCTTAGGCTTAGCCTTGTCTTCCTTGGCAACCGCGTCTTTCGTCGCATCACGAGACAGAGGATCGCTAACACCTTTGACTAGGAAGAATCCCGTGAAGTACGCATAGACTCGGTTGTTCTACACGCATACCACCAAATTCAAGACTCGAGTGGTTCCTTGAGAGAATTGTATTAGGTCGTTACCTAAGTTCTGTCGTTTTTGACCTCTAACGTCAAATGTAGGTATCTCGGCTCAAACATAACTTTGTTAGGCGAAATAAGAACCATTACAATCTACACATCTTTGCCAACGAGATACTAGCTTGTCTATTCCAGTAGCACATAACTCCAGAGATCTAGAAGCCATGAATTCTTCGAGAGCAGATTCGCCCTTCGAGCTCGCGGTTGGATATAGTCGAAGCACCTAAACACTGTCCAAAGCCGAGTATGCACCAGGAAAAGGTGATGGTGACCGTTTGGTGCTGTGCCACCGGTTTAATCCACTATAGCGTTCTCAAATCTGGTGAAGCAATCACGGCGGAAAAGTACTCTCAGAAGCTGGACGAGGAGCACAAGAAGTTCCAGCAAATCTACCCAGCGCTGATCTACAGAAGGGGACCGATACTTTTGCGCGACAATGCTAGGCTGCACGTAACGATGATCACCAGGCAGAAGCTCCACTCTTTGGGATACGAAACACTCGACCATCCACCGTATTCGCCCTACCTATCGTCTACAGACTACCATTTTTTCAAACATCATTTCGGCTTCCTTCGCAGAAAATGCTTTAGGAACCGACATGATGCAGAATATGCTCTCGAAGAATTCATCGCTTCTAGATCTCCGGAGTTCTACGCTACTAAAATATATAGACTAGTATCTCGTTGGCAAAGATGTGTAGATTGCAATGGTTCTTATTTCGACTAATAAAGTTATGTTTGGGCCAAGATATTTACATTTGAAGTTAGAGGTCAAAAGACGACAGAATTTAGGTAACGACCTAATATGTATATAGAACAGATTTTGATGAGAAGCAACGTTTGCTCACAAGTTCTGCAAACCTTCGAGTTTAAAGATATTTGAATGAAATTAGTAAATAGATAAGTATTGGCACCTGGAAGCACTTGCATGACAACAGCAAATTGCTAAAAATATAGTACGCGTCTACAAAGGCGCAGGGCGCATGGTAGTACAGTCAGAGGAGGCGCCGGCTATTAAGTGACCCAATTCCAGGTTCTAGGTTCGAGTTCGAGTTTCGCACTCAGACCCACCAAGCCTCCCATTCCTCTGAGGTCGGTGAATTGCTGAGAGAATAAACCCTGCTTTGTCTATCGGCTGCCCACGGCAGGGACGATATCCAGTTGAAATAGAATGCGTGGTACATCCCGCAAATGGGTGGACTAACTCCGTTCTTTTTCCTTTATGTAAAATTTCCGTAGATGTAGTAATTCCGAGAGTGCAGTGTACTGTTCATCTTATTACCAAGAAAACGAACTCATGTATAGTGTAGTGGCAACACTCGATAGACGAGCGCCTTGGACTTCGTGAAGGATAGGTATAAAGAACGACGTTAATTGATCCGTTTTGGGATGCGCCGCGTATTCTACTTCTGCGAGGTATAATGGAGGTAATGTGAATGCCAACACAATGATTCTTTTGGTACCGCAAACCAAGCTATAAGAACATCCTGATTCACGCCAGGTCTGCACATCCAACTTCTGTGAAACGAGCTGTTGTAAGCAACATGTTCCGAACGGCAGTAAAGATGTGCACAGGACCTAATGAACGACAAGAATCATTGCGACTAGCTGCAAATATCGCCGTCTCGAATGGCTACGCGGTATCAGGTCACCAACGAAGATCTAACAATATTAGTCGAGATCGACCCCGTATGGATAAGATGCCTCTCGTTCTTCCATTCATCTCCGACAGAGTTACTGCTATCATTCAAAGGGTTCTTGCTACAGCGCAGCTGCAGGACGATGTTGTCTTGGTGAACGTTCCTGGGGACAGTATCAGACGGCAGCTGGTCCGAAATCGACTCTATGACAAGCAGTGCATGTCGGAGAGCTGCGTTATTTGCCCAAACGGTAGTTTTGGAGATTGCTCAAAGACAGGAGCAATTTATCAAATCGAGTGTTTGAGCTGTAGCGCAAAATGCATTGGGAAATGGGAAGAGCTCTGGCGGTTCTCATAAAAGAACATTTTGCCAGCAAAAGATGTGGATTGCAATCCAGCCCACATGGCAGACACAGAATTGATGCGCAATTAAATTTTCCCACATAACTCTACTTGTATGGCAAAGAAATTGGCGAATATTTAATGCACTCAAAGGTGCACAAAATCGTTGTCAAAACAGATCGTCATGTAGTTTTAAAGGCAAATCCACTAATGAAATAAACAGCTAAAGTAAAAAAAGTAAAAAAGTAAGCTCGTTCTAGAAAAAAACATGTCTAAAGGTGATGAACAGCAAAAAATAATAGTATGAATACAACGCATACTTCATGCCGTTACAAAGGAAGTGAAGGTATGTAGGGTGTATCGGCATTATTTGCTTTAGATATGTAGACCAACGTCTTCGACTTCTTGCCTGTGCATAAACGAAGCTCTGTCATTCACTGAATGCCGATTTGCGGCTGAATTTGCTAGAGATCCACAGCACGTACCGCTCCAATAGATGTATAGTAGAAGTCACTGGACGAAGTGAAACAGGAGTAGAGTGCCTGGTGCACTCTAAAACTCTGCCAAATACCTCTTTGCACTTTCGGTAGCGTTGAAATTGAAGCGACGATACCTGAACCAGGGCCACGTATGCTGCTGTATACCTTTGTATCGGGTGAGATCCTCCGCGCTGACAAGAACCAAGGAACAGTTTCAGACGGAACGCTGCTAGTGCCGAAAACGCTAGAAGTACGTCGACGTCTCCATCCGGAACGAGGAGTGAACTCGTTCCGAGTGAGTACATTAGTCGCCAGATTCGTCGAATGCACTTCGACGGTGCAGCCAGCTCTTACACCACTCTCTTAACATTCCCATTAGGAAGCCGATGCCACTAGGCGACTCGAAGTCGCAGCATCTGTTCGCTACAGCACTAGTCGTACAACGTCGACGAGAAGGCTGTGAATGTTGCTCTAGAATCTTGATCCTTAGTAAGACATCCATACAGACATCCACAAGCTGTTCCCCTTTCATGTGTGACATCTGCACACGCCAAAATTCTTCCCGGACAGAACCATCCGCCTAAGTTCGAGTTTCGATGAATCTTTGCATAGGGTAGTTTAGCTGTTAATGTTCTTGCTATAGCCGTTCAAAAACAACGTTTCGGCAAGTTAGATTTCTTCAGAGCCTAGAATAGTCCACTTTCGGCAGAAACATTATTTGAAAGTGCAAGGTACTAGTATCAATAAGCTTGGTTGGCCTGGGCGGTACCCGAACCAAGAACGTGGAATCGGGTGCACACGATGCCGGTGTATCTCTACACTGCCCAGCCTCCTATACCTTTGAAAATTTATTTAGGTATACATAAGTCGCGAAAACGGGCAGCATTGGGAGATGTGATTACCCCATCCAATCAGATCGCACTGAAAGGGCATGCCATTCAGAGAGGGCATGCACAGTTGGTACCCTGATCGTCTAGCATGTGTTCGGTCTGTGCTCTGTTTAATAGTTATCGTTGGCTGACGCGCTCCCACCTATCATTGCTGCTCACCTTCGCGACATGTGCCATTATCTATTCATTTATGAGACACGGATTGACAAGAAACATAACACTAACCGTCTTGCCAAAGTACAGCTAGCGGCCTGAAATTGTAAGCGAATCAGAAAAAAAGAAGCGAGAAAACGGAGAAAGTAATAGAACAATGTTCAAGTAATCCTCTTATCGAATATCACGATGGGCAAGTTCTCTAACTGAGCTATAGGCATGGTGAGGAGGTTAAAATTGGAATAAAAATTAAGGTAGATAACGTTCTTCCAACAGAAAATCAGCAAAAAATTTAGTCTGATGATGGTCAGTAGCGCGGCGGAGCCGCCTTCCAGCGAAAGACCTCCACCTCGGTGCTGGCCGTTTTCCAGGAAAGTACTTGAGTTTCAATTTTTCATCTTACAGGACAACTGATTAGAACGACTGGTATCGTCTAACAAGGAAGGTCAACGAGGTCACGGTGGAGATCTTCAAAGCGACCTATATAGTAGGATTGTAGGACGTTGTCTGAGAAGCATTGCAGGGTTTCCAAATTTCCTGCAGGCCTCTGGGTAGGTCAAAAATGGTAAGATATTCGCAATGTAATCGAAAGGTCACGAAAAAATTAAATTCAAATCTGGACAAGCCATTAGACCACCGAACCAAGATCAAAAGTGTCGGCAGTGGTGTCAAGCGACGTGTCATCGATCACGAAGAATGTCTGAATTCGCCGTACGCGCCAAAAATTCCCTTCGAGGTGATGAATCGTCGGACGGAGCATCTGGGCCATTGTGAGCAGAGATTGAAGAACGCGCGGCGATTCGAAGAACCGCACGAATTCCTCGGAATACGAGCTCGAGCAAACAATGCGAATGCATTTCACCATCAGTGATTCTAATGAAGACCTCAATGAACTCGACGCACATGTTCCGGTGGGCATTGTGCGTTATCTATTCAGTCGTAGCCATGGTAACGATAGTAGGGGGGACTGAACGAGACCGTAGAGGTCTCCAGGGAAAGTCCGACTTCATATAGTCGCCGCGAGGTTTTCTATATCGACTATTACATTGGGAAATGTGCAACGTTACATGCTATTCCTTCCATGAATAATTTCAGATCAGTAGTTGGAAACTGATCATTCTGCAAGAATAAAGGAGACAAAGAAAGGGAAAGAATAGAAATAGTAGAAATAACAATATTAGTAATAATAGAAATAATCATATACCATTTTCAGTTGAAATTCAACGCTTTTCAAACCAAATTTAACGTTCTTCTGGAATCTTTTCCGTATCATATAAATGGATCCCACGGATCTCCCTCGATAGAGAGCCTTCGGGCTCTCTTGTTAAGAGGGATCTCGGGCCGCTTGTCGCAGGGCCACGTGGCGCGTCCCCGGGTGGTGGATAGGGGAATTAAACGCGAACCAAATGCGACCGTGTACTGCCCAGAGACGCAGGTGGGATGCAGGGGATGGACTCCTTGCTCCTGCTGTGTCGGTCGATGCGTTCCTTGTGCGTGGGAGCGGCATGTTCGTGCACTGTGTGCGTGGATGTGTCCGTGACTGTGCGGATTGTAACTGTGTCGGCTCGGCCAAAAGCTTGCACTCGGTAGACTGGGAGTACATGTAAGGCGATTCGAGGCCGCCTTAAGTCTCGCCCCGTCCCTTCGGGCAGTCTGGCTGGCTGCCCGGAGTACCCCGCCCGCACGACAGAGCCTGACTAGCTACCCGTGTTGTATGGAAGTCAAACACAGCAGCACTAAAGGGCCTCATTCCCCTGACCCCGAAAGAGCCCCCATTTCTGCAGCGATGGGAAGGACGAGTACGGAGAGGCTGCTAAAATCTCAGGGCCTAACCAGGCTGCGCAAACTGAGAAGGACTAGGATGACGATTTGTACTTACAACGCCCGCACGCTTGCGTCGGAAGCATCCGTCGAGGACCTGATGATGCAAGCCAGGAAGATCAAGTACGACGTCATCGGACTGACCGAGACGAGAAGACACCACCCCCTACACGCCGCCTACGACTCCGGAGAAGAACTGTTCCTCGGAACATGCGACAGCAGGGGAGTAGGCGGCGTTGGTGTCCTCGTCAACACGCACTTGGCCATGAACATCGATTCGTACGAGTCTCTGACAAGCCGAATCGGACGTCTGCGACTGAAGCGATGTGGCTCCGTGCCAGCCTTGACTGTGTTCGTCGCGTATGCCCCAACATCCGACTACGACGACGAAGACCTCGAGGCCTTCTACGTGGAGCTGGAGAAGTTCTATAAGGAAGATCACACCTTCTACAAGGTGATCGTCGGCGACTTCAACGCCAAGATCGGGCCACGAAGGTCGCCGGAAGAACTTCACATCGGAACCCACGGTTTGGAGTGGAACGAGCAAGGTGAAAGGCTGTCTGAGTTTATCATGTCGACCAAGACCATCCATGGAAACTCGCAGTTCCAGAAGCCTCCCTCCCTACGATGGACCTGGGAATCCCCCGGTGGCCAGTTCCACAACGAGATCGACCACATCATCTTCAATCGTAAGTATTGCCTGACCGATGTCTCCGTTGTCCCCAAGTTCTACACGGGATCGGACCACCGCCTCCTTCGCGCGAGGTTCCGCTTTTCGCGTCAAGGAGAGAAGGCCGCGAAGTTCAAGAAGAGGAGTCCCAGAACGACCATCAACTGGGACCTTTACACCTCTCTTGCCGGCCTTTGGGAAGATGCCGTCATGGACAACGTCGACGAGGAATACGATCGCTTCGTGCACCATCTCCACGATAGTGCTAAGGGAGCCGAGAGCTTGAAGACCACCAAGAGACGCCTGTCTCCGGAAACTCTCGAGCTGATACGCCAGCGTGGAGCAGCACGAGCGTCAGGCAACTATCAACTGACGTCCGAGCTTGCAAAGCTATGCAGAGCGGCGATAAAGGAAGATCTGAAGGAGAGAAGGGCGGAAGTGTTGGCTGAAGCAGCAGAGGCAGGGCTGAGCATCCGCAATGCCCGCCGGAACTTCGCCAACTTCAAGACCAAGATGACCGCTCTCCGACGTCCTGACGGAACCGTCACCTCTTCCAGAAGGACCATGGAGAAAGTCATCCACGACTTCTACTCCGATCTCTTCGATAGCCACGTCCACCTGCCCCTACGCCATCTTCCGCAGGATGGATACGTCATCCCCTCTGTTCTCCCTTCCGAGATCCGACACGCCATCTCGTCGGTGAAGAAACGTACAGCACCCGGTTCTGACAGGATCAGAGCTGAACACCTGAAGAACCTCCCGCCAGCGCTCATCAACACCTTGGCGCGGCTCTTCACACGCTACCTGTCCGAATGCAAGGTTCCATCTCAGTGGAAGACCAGCAAGACCGTCTTGCTGTACAAGAAGGGAGACGTGCACGACATTGGCAACTATCGCCCGATCTGCCTGTTGTCCGTAGTCTACAAGCTGTTCACTCGAGTCATCCTGAATAGGATTAGTAGAACGCTGGACGAAGGACAGCCATGCGAACAAGCAGGATTTCGGAGAGGATTCAGCACGATCGACCACATACACACCATTACGAAGCTCATCGAAGTGTCGCGAGAGTACAAGCTGCCGCTGTGCCTTACGTTCATCGACCTGAAGAAGGCATTCGACTCCGTCGAGACTGAAGCGGTCATGGAAGCCCTGCTCACCCAGGGCGTTCCTACTCAGTACATCAGAGTCCTTCGAGAGCTGTACAGTGGATTCACGACCAAGATCTCACCATTCTACAACGACGTCGTCATTGACGTGAAGAGAGGGGTTCGACAAGGGGATACCATATCCCCGAAGCTCTTCAGCGCCACCCTCGAAAACGTCATGCGCGAACTAGAATGGGATGACATGGGAGTGAAGGTCGACGGCCGGCAACTGCACCATCTTCGCTTCGCTGACGACATCGTTCTCATAACACCGAGCATCAGTCAGGCGGAGCGAATGCTGGCCGACTTCGATCGTGTATGTGGAAGCGTTGGACTGCAGCTGAATCTTACGAAGACGATGTTCATGAAGAACGGATGGGTTTCTGATGCCCCATTCTCGCTCAACGGAACGAACATCTCCGAATGCTCCAGCTATGTGTATCTGGGTCGCGAAGTCAACATGGCCAACGACCTAGCACCAGAGCTGAGCAGGAGGAAACGAGCGGCTTGGGGAGCTTTCAAGAGCGTCGAAGAAGTCGCGAAGAAGACGAAGAACGTCCGACTCCGTGCCCACCTATTCGACTCCACTGTTCTTCCTGCCCTAACATACGCCTCAGAGACCTGGGCTATACGAAAGCAGGATGAACACGCGATCAGCGTCGCACAGCGTGGAATCGAGAGGACGATGCTCGGAGTGACACGACTCACGCAAGTGAGAGAAGGCCTCCGGAGTTCCGAGCTTCGCCGACGTTCGAAGATCAGAGACGCTGTCGCATGGGCCAAGTCGTCGAAAATTAGGTGGGCCGGCCACGTAATGCGATTCGCAGACACCCGCTGGACGAGAGCCGTCACAGACTGGATTCCGCGGGATGTCAAAAGAACACCAGGACGCCCACCAACGCGTTGGTCGGACTTCTTCGTGAAAGCCCTGAACGACCGATATGACGCTCTTCGTGTCCCTCGAGCGAGGAGGATCCATTGGACCACTCTGGCACGCGACAGGGACGAATGGAGACGCTGCTGGCACCCGCTCGAGCAAGTCGATGATCAACGGGACGACAGGTGATACAGGTGATAAATGGATCCCTGCACCCTTTCTTGTCATTGGGCGATTTGCCAAGTTTGCGGGCAACATAAGCAATGATCAACAAGACGTTCAACAAAGCCGGCAACGCAGCCGATACAGTCAAGTGTCTCGGAGTCAGAAGGAGATCTTGGTCAAGCTGGTGTTCGTCGACGGAAGGACCACACACGAAGCTGCTCGGATTGCTGGTGTCAATGAGCACACTGCACGAAGCATTATCACCTCATACAGACGAAAAGGCGAAATGGTTGAGAAGGCGAAGTAGAAGACAAGGCGAAATAGTTCCATTTTTTCCTCAAAAAATCGTTCTAATTTTCTAATAGTTCTAGTAGTAGAAAAGACCAAATAGTTCTAATTTTCGTCCGATAGCCTATTTCTGTTGAATAGCCTTCAGTTCCAATATTCTTCCTTAAAAATTATTTCTACTAGAATCTAGAAATGAATTCTACTAGAATCTCTAGTCTAATTTCTTTCGTTTGTATGTTGGATAGCCCTCAGTTCTAATTTTCCTCCTTTAAAAAATAGTCCTAATTTTCTAACAGTTCTAGTAGTGGAGAAAGCGAAATAGTTCTAATTTCGTTTGATAGCCTTTTTTGACAGCTGGAATTTTTTGAGAAGAAGTAAACATTGAAACATACAATTTGCAAAAAAGTCATGAAATTTGACTCGAAGGTCGTTTAATTTGATTTGAAAAGCGTTGAATTTGGTTTGAAAAACGTTGAATTTGATAGAAAAACGTTGAATTTGCTTTGAAAACATTGATTTTGGCTTGAAAAACGTTGAATTTGATTTGAAAAATGTTGAATTTCAACTGAAAAAGGTATAATAACGGGCGCAATATTAATAAAAATAATGGGCGCTTGTAGTGCAGTCGGAGGAGGTGCCGGCTATCGCGAGCACCAGGTTCATGTTTCGTTGAATTTTGTTTCGGATGAGAAGTAGAACGCGTGGGGGATTCCAAAAAAGGCTCCATAGCGCCCTTTTATATCTTTTATCCTTGATAATAATAACAATAAAGAATTAAGGGTAAAGGATGGCGTTACTCAATCTCTTTGAGGATATTTTACTGCTACGGGATGTCGTGGAGGCGATTTGAATGCGTATTTCACCTACGTAATGGCTTTAGGTGACCAGCCGATGGACATGTCAGTGTTTTACCTTTACCAAACAGGTCTGGTACTAATTCACCGATCCCGGAGGGATGCTTGTTGGCCGGGACAGGGAAATCCGAACCAAGAACCTGGTATCGGGTGCATGCGACATCCGGTACCTCCCCCGACTGCGCTACACGTTCCCAGTAATAATAATAGGTTGGGAGTTGGGATTGTACGGGATTTTTCGCTCGGAGAATTTCACTGGCAAAGACTCTCTTATTACTAGCATTATTTCTAATAATAATAAAATAAAAATAAAAATAAAATTATTAATATAGTAATATACAGTATTCAGTGCACACTTTTAGCATTTCAGCTTTATACATTGTTTGCGAGTTCTTTCGATTTGTTTCTTCCTTGTTATCATTTTCCAGAAAGTTGCTTACGTTTTGTTGTTTTTCCACTGTTTTTTGTTAGTAGTTGATCTGTTTTTAACCTTAGTTGACGATGTGTTCAAGGTTATGCGCACCTTTGAGTGCAATAAATAAGTAAATAAATAACTAAATAAATAAATAAATAAATAAATAAATGTTAATGACAATAATAGAAGTAATTATAGAAAAATAAGAGGGTGTTCGACAGTGAAATTCCTGAGCAAAAATTGACGTACAATTCCAACTCCAAGGACCGCAAGGCCCGAAAATGTTTGCGATTTCTCTTATCATCAGACGATTACAAAACATCAGCTGGTTCACGGACGGCTAAATGGCCTCCAAAATCACTAGAAGAAAAGTAGGGTACTATAGGACCTTGGAAAAGCCCCGCGAAGCTCCCCAAAATGGAGGACTGCAACATCACGGGGAAAACATCGAAAGAGCGACCGTGATAGGCCGGGAATCGAATCGGTATTGCAGCTGATGACTAAGCCCCCTGAGAAAGTGCGAGATGACTTCAGGGTGGAGAGGGGGGGGGGGGCGGTCGGCTGACTCACCTACAGCGACGACCTTGGTGGTCCAACAACGCGTCGATGGAGCAGGTGATGATGACAGAGACGAAGGGCGAAGGACGATGGGCGGCGGCATGGCGTGGTGGCAAAGATGCTATCACAGAGGTGCCATCGGTCCCGTACTGGTAGCGGCAAGATGTTGTGCCGTCCCAGGTGGGGCTGACGAAGAGATTGCAGGTGCCACGAACTCTTTAGTCGCCATCGCATTATTTATAAAAAATGGTTGAATCAGTTCAGAGGGAGCCAGAGGTTCTATGGACATGGTAGTAGATACCTCTTCCGTGAAGGCCGTTGGGCCGCAACTAATTTTGCGCGGACGGACGAACAGACAAACAGACAGTGGGGCACATTGGTTATTTTATGCCATTTTCACCTCGAATTGGTCACTTTTCACGTCAAACTGGACAGTCTTCTAAGCTAGCCTAAGAACTTTGAAATCAAAGCGAACTCTTTCAAATCGAAACGATTTTCAGACAGGTTAAATTAGTGATTCACTGAGATACCTAGAATAATTTTTTGTGCAAGAAAAAATTGGTAGAACTTTTTAAAATTTTTTTAGTTCACCTGCCCCAAGATGTGTAACAATCTTACAAAAATTTTATTTTTTGAGAAAAAACTGGGAAATAATAATTTAAATCTTGTTTTAAAGCGCAGCAAGGCAGCATCATGTGGTGCATCAAAAGATTGGATCGCGCCATGCACTCTGTAAGCGGGTCAGAATGTTTATTTGATTGATAGTAAAAATACGGCTTACATGCAGCATGAGAGTTACGATATGTGCGTTTTTTACAGTTGTTTATGTTGCACCGTTTGTAAAACTGCATGCAAACAGAAATTTTGCCTTCAGTCGAATAAAAACTGCGACGCACTTGAAAGAGTGCATGGCGCAAACTCTTTTTGGCACTAAAAATGGCCACCTTCCTGCTCTCTGAAACAAGCCCTAAATCATTGTTTTTCCTCAAGACATAAAAGTTTTATAAAATTTCGAACAACGTGTTCCTTATTGCGTAGGTGATTTGTTTAAGACTTCAAAGAAAGGTGCTAAAACTAAAATGCTAAACTAAAAAAAACTACAACTAAAATACTGAAATTTTCCTTGGATAAAAAATATTCTCACCTTTTTGGAGAGTCTTTAAAAGCTTAAAAACAAGAGAAGCTCATTTCAATGTGGAAGAGTTCACTTTGATTTTAAAAGTCTTAGACTAGCCTGAAAAATGTCCAATTTGATTTGAAAAGTGTCCAATTCGACGTGGGAATGATATATATGTTGTAGGAAACAGTGCCTTTAAGCGAAAAATATGCCTCGTATCGATAAAAAGGATAAAAAGGAATGAATCCTATCCCTTACGTGGCTGAGAACTCGAATAGTTGTTGTTCGTTTCCACTAATGGAATGGTGTTTACAAGCGCCGGCATCTTTCGCCTGGATGCTCGGCTGGAACGTAGTTTGCTCCGTAGGTTGTTTGGAAGATTCCTTAAGTTTTCATAGATCAGGGTAAAGCCTCACGAAATGCGCCATGCATTCTACATCGGCTGCATATCATGAGGGCCCTTTGAGACCCCGCTCAGATGAGGGGCTTAGTTGGACTAGGAGGGAGTCGAACCTTGAATCCTTTAGGAGAACACGGAAGAGCTGGCCACTCATCCGACTGCTCACTGTAAATACATAGATGCTTCTGCCCCTTCTTAGACATCTTTTGGACCTATCCTAGTCAGAGAGAGACACAGCTAGAAAAGTAGAACAGATATAAACAGTGTGACCTCTCGCGGCTAGGAAATTGCGAAGGAAGGTTTTTTCCTAGGCCAGTACAGGTGTCGTCGTCTTTGTAAATTTGTCTGCTTTCAGTTTTACCGCCGTTGTAAAAAGAGTCAGAGTGGAGCGCCCACCCCCCCCCCCCCCTACTAGGATAGATCGGACCTTTCTTCCTTATAGACTAGGTTTATGGGCTAGATGAACAAGCATGAAAAAGAACTCCAAAGAATGCCCGAAAAACCGCAACGAACGTTGATACTTCATAAAGAATCGCGCGTGATGGACGATCCTCGAGGACCTAGAAATGGCTCTTATTTCTTAGGAAACATGGGAAATGAAGAAAAACCCAAATAACTTTCAGAAATCGGATTTTCTCGAAAAGAAGCCTAAGACCTCTAGTGGAGAAAGGCTTCATACGTGCGCATGTGAAACGTACTTTGAAGGCTCTAGACGCTATGAGGAAGTCGAATTTCCCACCGTACTGCACTTCAACAGAAGAGTTTCTTCAAAAAAGAACCACTCGTCTGGTGTTTTGCGACTTTAAAAGGTCGCCGAAGTGGTTCTTTGGATGCAGCCGTCTTCTGGCTGGCCAGACCGCAGCCGCAGCGAAGGTCGTCCGTCTCTTCGACGCTGAGAAACGGCGCTCTTCACAACGGGAAACCCTATTCGCGGGAACATAATGGCTGATTCTTCAGCGACATCGGAGAACGGGACGTCGATGGGAGAGAACTAGGCGCTACATTGGAAGCCCAGTGTGTGAAGAAACTTGGAAGAACAAAGGCGTTGAAGGACGAACGAGAGGACACCGCAGGTCGCATTCTACACGTCACCGTCTCGGCCGATGCCTTCGACGACGAAGACGTGAACAACGCCGTGACGCTGGTGAAGATTGATCGGCGGGAGAAGAAACTGCCGGTGTAAATGAGCAGAAAGATAAGGCAACTTCAACGACTCCGTCAGAAATGTGTCACTAATGGAGCAAATGACACGGCAACAACAGCTACCTTTGCGAAATCGGCTGATAAGCGCGTGATAGCCCTGAACAAGCGCTTTTTTAGAGCGCAGAGAACCAACAGGAACTTCATGGCACATGACGGCACAGAACCGATGTCTTTGTTGAATACAAGGACAGCGATTAATGATCGTATAACACTAGATCCGCTCAGTCATGAACTGCCTTAAACTAGGCGGTTCTAGTCGCTAACCTGGCCTAGATGGGAAGCTGGGAGCATGGCAGTCAATCACCAGCAATCAGAGCATCGACAGAACACGTATCGACCAATCGAGGGCCAGATTCATCAACTGCTTACCGCCCTCTAACGGCAAAAATTCCGGAAAACACCCTGATATAACATCCGTCATCATCAGGTTTTGGCGCTGTTTTCAACGTTAGAAGAGGGCGGTAAGCGGTTGATGAAGCTGGCCATAGGACACCGATACGTCTCCTCTCGGTAGTACGACCCCACTCTTCATGTGTGGCCTGGGTGGTCTGACGCACTCCTCCGCTTTTCCCATGTAGGCCACATTGACGACTAGTACCGACTTCTTTGACAGCTTCAGGGCAAACAGTTACCAATGGTTCATTGTTACTTGTCGTTAAAGTGGCCTACTACATGAGGAAGCAGAAACAATTGCAATCATCCAGGCAATTGCAACCAATCAAAGCACCGACCAAACATGAAACCAGCAATGAACGTTCAAGGTGCCTTGAGCGTGTTCAGTGTAACTTATGGTAATAGTTGCACTGAACACTGTACTGAACGCTATATGCAAACGATTTCTTGGTGCTTGTCCTTAAGATGGCCTACATGGGAAGGCGGGCGAAAAGGCATAAAACATTTAGGGTCACATTTCCTCTGGGTGGCACCTCTATTGGACGAGACCAGACTAGTCTCGTCTGTTCACCCTCCTTATGTAGGCCACATTGAAGACTAGTACCAGTTATTCCCAATAATTCCATATTTTAATTCGATTTCAAGTTTAGATCTCCATTCAATTTGCATCAGTAAGAGCGGACTAAGGACAAGAAATGGGCCTCCTCAATTCCTTCAGGATGCACTGTGATTTATCCTAGCAATGCATCTGGTTTCAGGGGGTAAAGATGGGATCACATTTCCCCTGGGTGGCACACCTATTTGACGGGACCGGACTGGTCTTGTGCATTGACCCTTCCCATGTAGGCCACAATAACGACAAGTACCCGCTATTCCCAATGTTTCCATATTTTAACTCGATTTCAAGAGCAAATCTCTGTAGAATTTGCATTAATAAAAGCAGAGTAAGAAGAAGGAAAAGGATTCTTGATTTCTTTCTCGTTTTCTTTAATTCTTTGCAGTGCACCTTGCTTCAGAGAGTAAAGAGAGCTAATAAGTTTAAATAAATAGCCGTGTTTCACATAAGTAAATGAAAATAGATAAAAATATTCCGAAATTAACATGATACCGGTTTTCCCCCATTTTTTCAATCTTTGCTTCTCTTTCGCAATGTTTAGCAATTAAATGTTTAATTGGTAGCGCAGTCGGAGGAGTCTGTGCTGTTCAAATCGAAGTTCTTACAAGTTCAATTGTTCAGTTCGTTCAGTTGTTAGTTCAGCGCCTCCGCTGGCCAACTAAGCCTTCCTTCCCTCCCGAGTCGTTTTGGAAGCATAAAACACCGACTTTCCCATCGGATGGCCATCTGAAGTCACTGTATGGCCGAATGCGCTTCCAAATCGACTCCCGTCGAAGTAGAGGGCTCGGCGCGTCCAAATAGGGGTTGGATAACGCCGTCCCTTATTCTTCACGCTAATCTGTGTAGTTTCAGTCATTTTCGCAGACTTTTCTGTTCACCTTTTCCATCTTCCTCTTGCCGAATACCTAACCAAGGAAAGTGCAAACTTCAACCCAATATACCAGGCTGTCCAATAATTCCTGTCCGAAAATTTTCAAAATCCTATAATTTTCCTTAGAAGTGTTATAATATCAGGCAAGTGTAAAAACCTTCTTGAAGGTTCTACAGAGTTCCACGCTAGGGGTATATAAGGTGCAGTCGCTGCGTCTAGCTACCAGTACAGGCTAAAATGGACCAAGGTCGAATTCGTACGTTCGTGTACTACGAGTGGCTGCTGGGCAACGACACGGGCACCGCGGTCGCCAACATCTGCTGAGCGTGCAAGGAGGATGCAGTGTCCCAACGCACAGTCAGGCGCTGGTTCAATCGTTTCGAGAGCGGCGACACGAGCCTTGAGGACAGGGAACACCCGCTGAAGATCATGCTCTGCTGCTGGTGGGACGCCAAGGGCATGCTGTACTTCGAGCTGCTCGCGCAAGGCAGGACGGTCACCGCCTCCATCTAGACCGATCAGCTCGAGAAACTAGCCGCGTCCCCGACGGGTCTCGGTCCACCTGCTGCACGACAACGCGCGCCCCCACGTGGCGAAGGAGACCCAGCAGAAGTTGGCGACGCTCGGCTGGGAGACGGTTGCCCATCCGCCGTATTCCCCGGACCTCGCCCCCTCCGACTACCACTTGTTCTGCCCGCTGAAGCACCATTTGGCCGGAAGAAAATTCACCAACTACGACAACCTCAAATCCGACATCGCGGACTTCTTCGAGTCGCAGTGCTCGGAGTTCTGGGCGAAGGGCATCGGCGACCTGCCCAATCGATGGGCCACAGTTGTGGATAACTGTGGTGATTATATTGTTGATTAGACTTATTTTTCAATAAAGTTGAAAAAAATTAAAAATGGTGAAATTTTCGGACAAGAATTATTGGACAGCCTGGTATCAGTTCCAGAAGCTATGCAGCGAGTAATCGAAACGGCAGTCGCCCTTCCAGAAACAAGTTTCTGCTTTTTACCTCCACATTCCAAAGAGTATGCAGAGCACGACGAGATGGCGACGTGATTGCTCTGGAGTTCACGGTTATACGATAATTGCAGAGCGTGACTCATTCGACGATACTGGCCTTCGGAGAGAAGGCGTCAACACCTTGGCTGTGTCTGTATTTCGAGGGAACTTATCTCTTTCACTCTTGTTCAGTGGTCGTGTGGCTAAACTGAACCACCAATGCTTAGTGGCGCGTGTAGCACAGTCGGAGGAGGTGCCAGCTGTTGCGTGTACCGATATCAGGCTCCTGGTCCGGATTTCCCAACCAGGCCAACCAAGCCTTCCATCCCTCCATGTTCGGTGAACCACCACAAGCCATTGTATGGCCAAATCAAACTACCTCCACCTCATGCCATAGAATGTGTGGCGCATCCCAGGAAGGATTGAGTATCCTTTATGCTTTATCCTTATGGCTAAACTAGACGCATGGTAGCACAGTTGGAGGAGGCTTCGGCTGTCGCCCCCGTCCCTCCCCCATTCAAGTTTCTTGGTTCGACCCCTGTCGAGGCTGCGGAGTTGGCAAATGGGTGCCGGACTTGTTTGGAAAGGATACAGCACTGGCCTATATATCTGGTAACCATAGCATTTTACCGTAGAGGCCAAATACCTTTCCAACTGCCCCCGCGATACCCCATGGAAGTAAAACGCGTGGCGCATCCCTAAAGGGATTGACTAACGCCGTTCTATATGTTTATCCTTTTGGTTAAATTAGCATAAGAATTGCTAGTTTTGTAATTATTGAATGTGGAAATTTTGAAGATCATCTACTCCATATTGGGATCTTCGGGAGGATAAGCAAAAGGGCTATTCTACCACACTTAGCCATGGCGAATTGGAACGGAAGGTGATGGTTTACTGCAGGAAGAGTAATGTGTCAATAAATGAGCATTCGGCGAGGACCACATTTCCGTAGAATATGAGTCACGTTGGCAATTATTGCGAAAGGACACGTTGACTCTTCAGAGCTGTCGTCACTTCCGAAGGTGACCTTTTCAATAGTTCCACAACACTCAAGAACTCTCGGTCACAAGGACGATGCATCGTGGCGATGGAAAGCACGTGGACTGGCCCAAGAGGTGCATACAGTACCGGACGACAGTATCTTTTGAATAGACGCTGAAAAAACCGCACTTTTGCGGTTTTTTGTGTCTTTTTGATATATCTCGCCTAAAAGTCATCCATTCATTTGAAAATTCAAGAGTATATTTGAGCTCAGGAGATCGAGCTCTATCGTTTGGTATATACATACCATATGAAAGATCAAAAATGGCCAAAATTGAAAACTTGCGCTCCATTTAGAAGGCCGGGGACGAGTTGTCGGTCGCAAGGCGTCGGAAACCGTCGCGGAATCACAATTCCTCTAATTTGAGGTTTTTTGAGAAACGGTTGGTACCGTTCGATTCGTCTCTTCGAGATCTACACAACCATGTATACAACTTCGCCAAACCACCGCATTTTCGCAGTGGGTGATCAAAAATGACTGGAGCAGACTTTTTTGTACTCACCTTCCAACTGCTGAACATTGTAAATTTATTAGAAGAAGCTAAGAATACTGAGCTGAATGCTGCCCATTTCATGAGCACCAAATCAAGCCGACGCATTTGTCTAAATTTCGAGAGCTTCCCGTAGAATATTTGGCGGAATTCAATAATGCCTGAGATTAGGAAATACACAACAAGCAATCTAGGCCATCATTAGCCAGAATGGCGAGCAGCAGGCAACGCAGAATTAATAAATTTAAAAATTTGCTGTTCACGTTTTAAGAATTTGACAATTATGCAATCATTATATTTTCTATTTATTTATTTATTTCAAATAAAAAATAAATAAAGGCAAGAATAATCCAAATGAAATGAAAGCATATGGTAATAGTATTCCTAGGTTTTAGTAGTTGGCTTTCAAACAAAGAATAGTATTTGAAAGAATTTAGAACAATAACGAGTTTGAATAAAAATATTAATGTAAAAATTTAACCAAATCAAAAGATGCAGATTTCAAATCAGCTAAGTAAAAAATAAAAAATAAATAAATAAAGCGTAAGAACATAAGCAACTGAAAGCGCTTTCAGCCAGTATCGAATATCGAAAAAATTGGTTTAAAAGACTAGGAACATTCAAGAAAAATATGAGGCACACCAATAAGCAAAATAAAAAAATCAAATAAAATGCTATAAAAATCCAATAAAATAAATCATTAAATCAATAAGAATAAGCGACCAAAGAAATACAAAATCAAGTAAAATGAAAGATCATGTTTTAGTAATTTTAGAATTTATTTCTGTCCTTTCAAAGGAAGTCGTATTTAACAAAAGATTAGAGCAATAACTAATTTATTTAAAGACCAAGAATGAATAAAATTTCTACCTTACTTTCAAAATTAAGGCGCATTTAACTAAGAGTTTCTGAAATTTCAATAGAACAAGATGAGAAAGATTAATAAAATAACCAAAAATAAACAATGACAAAAGAAATAAAAATAGTCATGGTACAAATATAATAATAAATAATAAGAGGCGGCGTCAATCGATCTCTTTGTGGCATGCGCCATGCATTCTGATTCTATGCGCGATCGTGCTGGCAACTCAACTGAGGATTCGGTCCAAAGGGTGCATAGAAGCGAAGTCGAAGGGGTGCCGGCGGCCACATATAGGCTAGATCGAGGTCCACGGATCGGATCTCGTCCAGGCCAAGCAGGCCCTACATCACTCTGGAATTTGTTCCGTACTTGCCTACAGTGGGTATCCCATAGAATCGACCAACAGATGCCTACTACTGGGAAACACACATTCAAATGGCCTGTACGATATTCCGTGAAAGTGGAGCGTGTATCGCAGAAGGGGTTGACGCCGACGAGGAATGTCGACCTTTATATTTTTTTAACCGATTATTTGGACCACACAACGGTTTTCGGGAGCTAGCCGATGGAAAAGTCAGGGCTTATCCTTTCCAGACAAGTCTTTTACCATTTCACGGACCACGGAGGAACTGAAGGTTTGGCTGGCCCGGGCGGTGCATGAGCCATGATCCTCGACTTCCTGTGCATGCGCAAGAGAGCGTCTCCTTCGGTTGCGCCGCTACCAGGGGTGCGAAAGTAAATATATAAAAATAGCGACAAAAATTAATAAAAAAGATAAATAATTTTATTTGGGTGCGTGTAGCGCAGTGAGAGGGGGTGTCGGCTGTCGCGTGCACCCGATACCAGATGCTTGGTTCGGATCTCCCGCCCAGCCAGCCAAGCCTTCCATTCCTCCGGGGTCGGTCAATTGGTACCAGACTTGTCTAAGAAGGATGAAGCGCTGACTTGTCCATCGGCTGCCCACCGTATATCATTGTATGGCCAAACACGTATTCAGATCGCGTCCTCGACATACTGCAGAAGTAGAGTGTGTGGCGCATCCCGAAAGGGATTGAGTAACGCTGTCCTTTGTCCCTTATTATTTTTTACGTGGATAAACACACAGTAGGAGGAAAGAAGCAACGTTCAACACAGCAAACAACTCATAGAAACTTGAAAGCTTAAAAGCATAAATATCAACCAAAATACTAAGAGTGAAGCGCAGTGAACGGATAATTCATCTTAAATTTTATACGTTATCAAGTTCCTATAAGGTTCGATAAAAATCCGTGGTAAGAATTGTTCATCTTACGCAGACTAATTTTTTGAGGATAAAGCACGGCGTACTTAGTTCCTTTGCAGGATGCGCCGTGCGTTCTTCTTCTGCGGGATGCGCCACGCGTTCTACTTCTTTCATGGAGAGATTTGAATACGTATTTGGCCATGCAATGAATTGCGGTGGCCAGCCGGTGAACAAGTCAGCGCTTTGTTCTTCCCAACCAGTCTGGTACCAATTCATCGGCCCCGAAGGGATGAAGGGCTTGGTTGTCCTGGGCGGGAAAACCGAACCAGCAACCTGGTACCGGGTGCAAGCGACAGCCAGTACCTCCACCGAATGCGCTACACGCGTTCATTTGAGTTTTACACAACATGAGCCCTTAATTAACGGCTTCGTAGGTGGATGTAAGGAAGTTTACATAATATTTACTCGGCAAGGTTGGTCGAATCTAAGCTCCTATCTAAGCTTGGAATAAATTATGTGACTAACAACGTGGATCGTAAAAGACACTGAAAGAAGAAGTCAATGAAGAACTTGAATAAACGACAGGCGCCGGGCGCTTTTGAAGGGTTTATGACACTGGAAACCTCCGCGACTTAGAACCTGAACATGCGTGAGTAAGCGACCTGTGGAATGAGGCCAGGTGAGGTGAAGGAGGGCCCGCCGAACCAGAAGGATTAGCGACCGACAGCACGTGCAGTAGGTGTGCATCGATCGGAACTATACTGGAGCGCTGTGCGTCGGTCGGTCGGGGGCGATTATGAATTCCATTCCAGGGCCCATCGGAAGCCGGCGGAGAGCGATTGTATCCGTCGTGTATGTGTGCACACCTATGGATGGGGTGGTGTGTACACAAAGCCGGCAATGGCAGTGGCCCCGGAATTGCTATGAGAGGAGGCCGAGCCGCGTGAGGTCGGCTTCGGATGAAGGGTGGGGTGTAGGAAGGCAGATCGGATCCATCCTAGTCGGAGGGGAGCAAGCATACAATGTTTTTGCGTATTCATTCCCTACCTTGAGGCTCTACGGGAGCTTAGCTGCTGTCTCATAATGCTAGGGCTTTCATTTAAATTCAGTGGATATGGTTGCGTGGCATGGGATGACCGAGGCAATTGCCACTTCAGGGTTGTCTCCACCGACTAGGATAGGTCCGAAAGACCTTCAGAATCTTTTGAGGATTACCCACCGTAAGATACAGTACTGGTTTGCGGTACAGTGACAGACGGAAGCTCTTGCTGCTACTGCAGCTTAATCAACAGCTGCGAGAAGAAGTATGAAGGACGAAGTCAAACTCCTTCAAATGCGCCATGCCTTTCTAGACCGCCTCAATCCCAGATGCGTCAATTTATTTATATTCACTTTTATTTTGAACGCGTGCGTGTAGCGCAGTCAGCGGAGGTGTCGACTGTCGCGTGCACCCGATAGCAGGCTTCTGGTTCGGATTTCCCGTCTAGGCCATCCAAGCCTTTCATTCATCAAGGGTCGGTGAATGGGTACCAAACTTGTCTGGGAAGGATAGAGCGCTGACTTGTTCATCGGCTTTCCACCGCAAGTTATTGTGCGGCCAAATAAAGGATAAAAGAAGGATAAAGGTCGGCGTTATTCAATCCCCTTTGGGATGCGCCACGCGTTCTACTTCTACGGGATGTCGTGGAGGCGAGTTGACTGCGTATTCGGCCATACGATGACTTCCAGCCGATGAACAAGTCAGCGTTTTAATTTCGTTTATTTTCCTTCCCAGACAAGTCTGGCACCAATTCACCGACCCCGGAGGGATGGAAGGCTTGGTTGGCCTGGGCGGGAAATCCGAACCAGGAACCTGGTATTGGATGCAGGCGACAGCCGGCGCCTCCTCCGACTGCGCTCCACGCGCATGCGACCAAATACACATTCAAATCGCCTCCACAACATCTCTCAGAAATAGAATACGTGGCGCATCCCAAACGAGATCGAGTAACCCCGCGCTTTATCCTTACCTTTTATTTTGTACATGGAAAGCCAGGCATACAAAGCAGCGCAGTGGAACAACGGTCAAAGTCATTGCGAGCGGAAAGAAAACGGAACGAGCAAGAAGAATTAGACTAGCAAAGAGAAAATACTAGGTTGCGTTCTGGAAATACCGGTCAAGGAGTTTTTTGATACCATTTTCACATCAATTTGGACACTTCTCAAACAAAGTTGGGCATTTTTCAGATCAAACTGGACAATCTCTAGAGCCTAAGTCATTCATCGACGTCCATCTTCATCTGACGATGACTGGTGGAGCTCTTCGGCTTCCACCAAGAAGCTTAGCCCTTTGTCGCCTCTCCACATCGCTTTGATTCCATTCACCGTTGAACTTCTTTCTGTAGTATGAAATTACTTTTCGTGGAGTAATTCTTCAAGTGTTATTTGGACTCTTTTAGGTTCCGAAGATGGCGAAACCGCCAAGACGTAAGCCGAATAAAGTGCTGTAACAATCTCCGTGCACAGCTTTACGAAGCCAACAATTCAGCAAGTATCATTATGCCAAGGTGGAAAGTCGGACGTAGAGTCTACACAAATTCGACACTTTTCAAACCAAATTGTACAATTTTCTAAGCAACCACAACTCTTTTGAAGTCGAAGTGAAAATCTTACAAATTACATAAAACCGAGCAAGGCTGGGCGTTCCATCCTATTACTAGAGCAGACCTCCAGAATAAACAAGCCTGTATTCTTCTGAAGCAGAACAACCAAGGTAGACGACTAAATGCCGACAGAGGCACATAATTATCTATCATCTAATGACTATATCTTTATCTAGAGACGCACATCAACGCGAACATGGAAGGGCTAACACTGTCGATACAACTGCAGAATGGGCTAAATATAGAGGGCTCTAAGCTCTCATAACGATGTTTTGATGCGATCAAAACCCTTACACCAGGCAGGACTCGAACCCGCACCTCCTGCTGACCGGGCGGTAATGCTCTACGCCATTGCACCACCGGAGCTGTTTCATTGAACGCAGAATCCACGTATAGCATTCCCTCCCGGTCAGCAGGAGGTACGGATTCGAGTTCCGCCTGGCGCTAGAGTTTTGATCGCAACAAAACATGGTTATGAGAGCATGCAACATAGATACCAGCCATTTGAGGCTCAAAGAAACCGAATTGGAGTCTAAGCTGTTTGCCGAGCTTGTTAAGGTTGACTTCCTTGTACGGAACAATCACAGCTGTTAGCCGTAAGGCGCAGGAGTCATTAAATATGATTGGTATCCGACGTCTAGCCTTCTGACACATCACTCATGGTCAGACAATTTGCAGCCGTTGAAGTATCCTTCTTCTATAAGAAGACAAAAGAATTCCATTGGCGTAAGAGAGTGACGAGATAGGCGCTGATACTTAAAGAATCGAAAAACAGAATAGGGTGAAAGTAAGCTAATAAGCGATAGAAATAAGAACTTTGCTTTACTCAATCCATTTTGACCTTGAAGAGGGATTCTAAGACCAACATTTGAGAACTGTGGGAGAAGGTGCAAATTTTAGCACCAGCAGGATAACCATCAAGTCGCCTTTAATGTTCAGTGTAAAAAAAAACTAGGATCTATCCTAGTGAAGGGCGGGGGCGCACTTTAGTCCGTCTGTTGCCTAGCATCGGAATAATTGAAAGCGAGCTATTTTACAATGACGACACACTGAATTAGCCCACGGGAATGCCTTTTCTAAAATGTTCCTGGCGGGGACAGGTCTCACTGTTCATGATTGCTATGCTTTTTATCACCAGCTCTCTTTTTAGAACTCAAAACGCCCCGTGATATCTAGCAGAAGTAGAATGCGTGGCGCATCCACACATGTATTGATTACAGCCGTACTTTGTTCGTTATGTGCTTGCACTTGCGCCGCTGATTGGTGAGAAAATCACTTCCATGAGTCCAACCCATCGTAGACAGGTCTGGTAGCAGTCAAGCGTCTCCGGTGGGGTGAAAGCCATTTTCGGTACGGGTGGGGCTCAAACCCGCGTCGATAAGGGGTACCTGCAAAAGCAGGCCCCTAAACTGATTGCGTTACGCTCACACTGAGCAGAAGATGCATTTCAGAGAGCTCTGAATCGGCCAGCCAAATCTTGTACAAATTTTTTAATTTTTTAATGGTAAAGTAAGACATTATTAGACGATTCTTCACACCTTCTCTCATGACCTGGCATCCAAAGCGTCAACGTTTCTTGAGGAAATCGTTGTAAAAATTAAAGAATTCAAAATTTACTATTACATTTACGATTTCAGGGGTGTCATACGATAAAAGAAAAAAATTTAATTGAAGATGTCTAAAGATTAAGGTTAGTCCGTCCCGTAAAAAGCGCTCTCCATTCTACATCCACGAAGTAACGCAAAGGCGTTTTTAATTTAAATTAACATAAATATAAGTAAATATTAGTTTGTCCCATAAGTCCCCGCCGTTTTTTCAACGATTCACTGCAGATTTCGTCGGCGGTCTCTTGCATAGCGCTGCATAGCTTTCGAAAGAGAATGATTTGCTCTATCAGAGCATGTATTGCATTTCTTTTTTCATCATGAAATCTGTCAATTTTTAGGTCGTTGAAGTGAAAAGTGAAAAGTGAAAAAGTAGCCATTTGCGCACTCGTTCTCTCCGCTTAGGTTTGTAATTTTTTGCGCAGTTTTTTCGAGCATTTGGGAGACAATGTTCTGTACTACAAGAATATGTGTTAGCGCTATTTGCTCATTTGTCCTTTATTGATTTTTAGGCCATCAAATTGGGACGTCCGAAGGAGGATGGTTATTTTTGCCGACAGCTCCTGCTCTGTGGTTAAGGTTGGTGTTATATGTCATTCGCAAGAAAATGTCTTGCTCTATAAGATTATGTGTCGCGTTTATTGATTTCTATTGAATATCAACAAAATGCCAAAAAGAAAAAATCGTCTTCACCAACAACTCCTTCTCCTTCTTCAGTTGTTGATATTCGACAGAAATCAGCGTGAGCCAATAAACGCGACACAAATTCTTACTGAGCAAGACATCCTCTTCCAAACGACATATAATACCAAGCAAAAAAGTCCAACCACAGAACAGGAGATTTGGTAAAAATTCGGACGGAAAAGTCGGAATTCCCAATTTGATTCCTTAAAAATCAATAAAGGACGAGTGAGAAAATAGGACCAACACATATTCTTGTATTTCAGAACATTGTCTTCCGAGTGCTATAAAAAACTGCGCAAAAATTACAAACCTAAGCGGAGAGAACAAGTGCGCAAATGGCTACTTTTTCACTTTTTCACTTTTCACTTCAACGACCTAAAAATTGACAAATTTCATGATGAAAAAAGAAATGCAATGCATGGTCTGATAGAGCAAATCATTGTCTTTCGAATGCTATGCAGCGCTATGCAAGAGACCGCCGGAGAAATCTGCAGTGAATCGTTGAAAAAAACGGCGAGGACTTATGGGACAACCTAATATAATATAAATTAACAAAAATAACAGAACATAAATGACATAGTTTAACACTGCGATGGATTATTTATTTATTTAACATGTAATGTTTACCATGTAACATGCCGTCCTTTATCCTTTATCCTTTATAGGGGCGTGTGTAGCGCAGTCGGAGGAGGCACCGGCCGTCGCGTGGAGCCGATACCAGGGTTCCTGGTTCGGATTTCCCGTCCGGGCCAACCAAGTTTTCTATCCCTCCTGGGTCGATGAATTGGTACCAGACTTGTCTGGGAAGGATAGAGCGCTGAGTTGTTCATCGGCTGGCCACCCCAAGTTATTGTATGGCTAAATACGCGTTCAAAATCGCCTTCACGACATCCGGTAGAAGTAGAATGCGTGGCGCATCCCAAAAAGGGATTGATAACGCCGTCCTTTATCCTTTATACCATATAACACTGCAGTGCATTACTGGTGCTATTTATTGGCACATGGATTGGATAACCAAAACACAAAAGCAGTTATATACGAACTAAAGTACAGTAAATGATGACAGATCTTCAACCAACTCACAATTTTTGACCTCACCAGATGTCCGCAGGAAATTTGAAAACCACTACGGTGCTTCTCTTGCAGTCCTCTACCACCCTCAATAGGTCACTAATTTATAAGTCTAAAAACACGATAAACTATTAATAATCCTCTTGGAGGTTCAGTGAGTTGACTGGTGTTCTGAATTGCCTTATTGTTATGTAGAATGTTTTCTTGGAGGTCTTAAAAAACTCACAGCCAGCATTATTGGTGAAAATGCACCCACTTGCTCCTGGAACAAATGTTTTTTACTGTCGGCCCCTTGTGTTATTGGAAACGCAGTGTACAATTCCCGGAAGGAGGGATTTATCATATTAGTGTTGTATTAGATTGGAAAAAAGTCTCTTCACCCTTCAATTTTTTTACCGCTCTCCCTGTAAACACACTAGCCAATATTGATTGCTGATTTCATAACCCTATCACACTTGTCTACGGTTCGCAAACGGACACAGGTCAAGATCCTTCTTGATCCTTTTCGTTATCTATCCAATCTCCCAGATCTGCCTCATGGCCATCTTCGGCACGTCATTCTTCATGAATTGAATCAAAGATCTACAGCATGTCAGGCAGCTGACCAAATTAATGATATGGCTTGGGATCTATTACTCATCGCACCTGTTATGAGTGGTTCGGAAAGTTTTTAAAGGGAGATTATTCACTCGAGGACGAAGCGAGGTCAGGAAGGCCAAATGAATTGGACGACACTGAACTACTCCACCTTCTTCGTACCGATAATAGGCAGACAACACGTCAACTGGCAGAGAAGCTCCAAGGGTCTCACAGGATAGTGGGAATCCATCTGAACATGGGTCTTGGCTTTGCATGGTAATTTGGAGCTTGGATTCCACATGCCCTGTCAGACACTTTGTGCAAAACCATATGTTGCAAGACTCACAAGAGAAACAATAAAGGAGCTGGGCTGGTAGGTAATGCCACATCCAGCGTATAGCCCTGACCTCGCCCCTATTGACTACCATCTCTTCCGTGCTCTCAAGCAGAAGTTGGAGAGAAATATTTTGAAACGGATGAAGACCTCAAAAATTGAATTCGGCAATGGTTGGACTCCAGAACTGCAGTCCTTTAAGCCAGAGGAATTAGAAAAGTGCCCAGTCTTTGGAGAAGTGTAGTGGGACAAAATGGAGATTATCTCAATTGATTTGACCTTGTAGTTGCGAAGTAATAAACCTTTGAAAAAATGAAAAGACTTTTTTCAGCCTAATATTATTATTATTAGATCTATTATATTTAGTACAATCTTCATCTCCGTCCAGCGAGTGGGTTAGAGCACTCTGGCACGCGACAGGGACAAATGGAGACGCTGTTAGCGGCCGTTCAAACAACTCGTTGACGAACGGAACGACAGGTGATAGAGATGATGTAATTTAGATTGAAGTCAGTGTTCTTCTTTGAGCAATCAGATCGGGTTACGAGCGGCTAAAGAATGTCCCCGAACTTTCTTTAAAGACTTGAGGTACTGCGAAAACGCTGCAGAGGTAACGAACTCGTGTACAGCCCAAAGTGGAGCGGTGACGGAGGCGATTTGCAGACGAACGACCTCGATGCAAATGGTGTCAAGTGGGGCGCCGAACGCGTGCGAGTAAGGTAATGACTGTCGAAAAAGGGTGGGAAGGCTGGTGCTGAGAGTTCGGCGGACAGCACGAGTTGCAACTCTATTTGGGAGTTTCTGAGCGTAACACGAGTTCGATATGTCGTTTGAAGAGGCAGCACCGTTTGGCGTTCTTCTTCGACGCTTCTCTAATCTGCTTACGAGAAAAGTTGGCTTATAGACGCATAGAGTTCTACGTTTAGAGCCAGTCTTAAAGGAAAGTCATGCGAACGTGCACACGTGCTGAGTTTACGACATTATTCTATCGACTGAAGGCTGTTCACAATGGAGACCTGCCCTGAACTCATCAACAATTTACCGGCCGGTAACGAATGAAGTCACCGCCATGTAGCGCGATTCGTCAATGCGCGGCGTGGTATGTCTCCGGTGAAACCCGCTTAAAGGGCTACCCATCTAAAGCGTCGGGTAAACAACAAGGTGAAATACCAGTAACGCTCTACTGCTAATGTCTGGCCCGGTGGCAATGAGCTCGGCGCGCTGCCAAATGTAGTCGGCGGAGTGGCGTTCTACCCCCGCCCTTTAAACAGAGGCGTCCCAAATGTCTGCGTCTCCATTATCTCGTAAGGCAGCCACTTGACTCTCGAGCTAGCCAGTGGGTTGGGGGTGGGCTGGCCAGAGGGACGAAGGTGTAGAACGCTCGTTCCCCAGTGTAGTCAGACGCATGGGCGGTGTCCTCTACCGCGTCCTACGTGAATCGCAAGGGCCGGTAAATTTTTGAGCGAGGTGCCGGTTACTTCAATCTGTGGTAGCTATTTACCGACTCCTTCTTTGATCAATCGGAGCTCTGATACGGATGTCGGATGTCGGTTCTAGTACCAGCAAAGAAGTGCTTATCAGCAGCTGTGGTTCAATTAGAATTATACAGGGTGTCTCAAAAAATGTATACACTGTTTGAAGCGTGATAACTTTGTTTACAGTAAGGACGTATATAAAAGCTCAAAAAATGGAAATTTTCTGACATATGGACGGCATGGGATGCGCCATGTACTAGTCTGATATTTCGTATATTACACTCGATTAATTGTGTTTCGCTTGAATACTTGTTATAAATTTTTCGCTAAGTGGCCGTGTTGATTGATTTGTGCTTTTTTAAAAATTTAAATTTGGAAAGTATACTACGGCTTGCGAAAGATGCAGCGTATCCTAAAAAGTAGAGGTCCAGTTTGGAAGGTTCTAACATTGCCACTAATAAAGCTTTTGAACAAGTTTGAGACTCATATGAAAGCACAGGGTAAGAAGACTTTTGCGGCATGCAAGTGGTTAAGATTGCACCATGCACACGCCTGGAACCTTGCATTTCGACTCGATTTATTGTGCATGGGCTGAATGCTTGTTACAATCTTGTCATTACTTGGCCAGATGAATCTGTGCTGTGCTTCTTTTAACTGTTGGAACTTGACAATTACGCGAAAAAAACGAGTTAATTGATTTCACGTTTTAAATGTGAGCAGGAGCCCCATTTTCCAAAACGGATTCTGTGGACTGTTGAAGCAACATTCAAGCTGAATGGAAAGGTTAACCGGAATAATTGCAGCCACTGGGCGAAAGAAAGCGTTAAAAGAAGCACAGTGCAGGTTGATCTAGCCAAGTAGTAACAAGACTGTAACAAGCATTCAGTCAGTCAACAAGCACAATCAATGGAGTCTTAAATGCAAGGTTTTAGGCGGGAGCATGGCGCAATCTTGGGTATTTGCATGTCACAGAATTTTCGTTATCCTTTGCTTGCATATGAGTCTCAAACGTCCTCAACACTTGATCAGCAACAATGTTAGAAGCTTTCAAATAGTAACTGCATTTTTTTTTAGCAAACCCGCATCGCAAGCTATGGTGTGTCTTCAAGTTTTAAACCTTTATGAAAAAGCACAAATCAATCGAAGCGGCCACTTTATGAAAAAATTATAGCATGTATTCAAGCGAAACACAATGAATCGAGGGAAAAATGGAAAATTTCAGACGAGTGCATGGCGCATCCCATGCCGCTCATGTGTCAGAAAATTTCTATTCTCTTGGGCTTTCATATGAATTCTTAACATTTTCAGTATCTTTACTGTGCGCAAAGTTATCATCTTTCAAGCAGTGTGCATATTTTCTTGAGACACCCTGTAGAATAGAAATATTAGGTTGTAACGAATTAAATGGCACTGGCTCGCGCCATTTTTTGGCGCGTCTTTACGCGTTTGATCAAGAACAAGCCGTAACATGTGGCATATCATTTAGAAGCGCAAACTTTGCTCTACCGGAGAGTTCCAAATTTTCTATGTAAAAGTGGGAAAACTTTAGAGTTTTATTGACTTTTTCAGATGGACAAAAGGGTAATCCGAGGCATTTACTTGTATGAATTCAAGCTGGGCACTACAGCTAAGGAGGCGGACGAGAAGATCAACACTGCATTCGGTCAAGGATGTTCCACAATTCGGACGGCGTATCGTTGGTATCAGAAGTTCCGAAACGGAGATGAGAGCTTGGAAGAACATGAAGGTCGTGGGAGGCATAGTGATGTTGATGAGGACAAGCTGAGAGATGTGATAGAGTAGGATCCACACGAAGGTACCAAGGAGATAGCGAAGGTTCTTGGCGTCAGTCACAGCACAGCTGCCCGGCATCTGAAGGAAATTGGAAAGACCAAAAAGCTGGAAAGATGGGTGCCTCACGAGCTGTCTGAGGAGCAAAGAAACCGACGATATGAGATCTCGTCCGCACTGCTTCTACGGGACGAAACGGACCCATTCCTTGATCGCATCGTAACCTGTGACGAGAAATGGATAATGTACGACAACAGGCGACGATCGGCACAGTGGGTGGACAGCGATGAGAGCCCCAAGGTTTTTGCGAAGCCGGAATTGCACCAAAAGAAAGCAGTGGTGACAGTATGGTGGTGTTCGCTGGGAATTATTCACCACAGCTTCCTTCCTCACGGTGAATCCATCACGGCAGAGAAGTACTGCACTGAAATTGAAGAAATGATGAAAAAGTTGAAGATATCCGGCCGGCCTTGGTAAACCGAAGGCGAGTTCTCCTTCTGCACGACAATGCTCGCCCCCATGTAGCACGAATGACGTTGCAGAAATTGAATGAGCTGAGCATTGAAACTCTACCACATCCCCCGTTTTCTCTCGACCTCTCCCCAACAGACTACCATTTCTTCAAGCACCTTGGCGACTTCTTGGTAGGGAAAATATTCAAATACCAACAGGATGCCGAAAGTGCCTTCGAAGATTTCGTCAATTCCAGAACTTCTGATTTTTATGCTACTGGGATAAAAAAGCTTGTGTCACGTTGGCAAAGATGTGTAGAATCAGAAGGTTTTATTTCGATTAATAAACTTGCCTACAAGCCGAGATATTAACTGTTTAAATTTACAGTGGTTCAGTGCCATTTATTTCGTTACAACCTAATATGTGGAATGACTATCGGCATCGTCTGAACAACAATACATCAAAACGCCATACTTATTTCTGGTCCAAACTGGTCGACGTTAGGTTGCCTCAGTAACGAGACGCCCTTAGTCTTAACGGGCTATTCTTGTCACACGGAATGACCATCGAAGTAGCGACGCCAATGGCTAAGCTAATCCGCAAACTGACGATTTTTATTTGAGCTGGTAAACTGGCCGTCGAGGGGCGACATCCGACATTATTTTTGGACAGGTCGACATAAACCTCAGTGCTTGATGCACGTAACCTACAATAACCATGGATTTTTTTAATTTTTTGAGCAAAAAGGACCCCTAACTAAGACTAAGGTAGGAGGAAGAGCAGCTCTCACCTGTTCAAGCTCTATCTTTTGGTATAAGGATAAAGGATAAAGGGCGGCGTTATTCAATCCTTCTTGGGCGCCGCGGTACCTTTGGTTATACTCAACCAGCTCTCATGCGGCCCCTGGGCCGCACTGACGGCTTCTCATCGGCTTCGCCGTAGTAATAACTTCTCGTCATCAAATTTTGTTGTAACCTATGTCATGGTTTCCGCAGAAAGGACACCTTAACTACACCGGTTGCGGCAAGTTAGAAAGAAACAGAAGAAAATAAACGACATCCACAAAAAATCGAAAAATTGATCAATGTCGATTGATGGTGATCAATACTTCAAAAACAAACTTTAGATTCGTGTTCGGCGACCACGATTACCCCTAGGGCTGAAGTTTCGGACCGCTTGAACGACATCCACAGAAAATCGATAAATTGATCAGTATCGATTGGTAGTGATCGATACTTTAAAATCAAACTTCAGATTCGTGTTCAGCGACCTCGATTATCCCCAGAGCTAAAGTTTCGGGTCGCCATCAATCGTTGTGTATCGGCAAGACGCAGTGCCCCCACTCCAGTTGTGACGGGCGGACGGACGGAAGCACAGACACAGACAGACACAGACACACACAGACACACACGCACGCACACACGCACCACGCATGCACGCACGCACGCACACACACACATACACATAAACACATACATACATGCCAGGGTGCACATTTAACGGTTAACGATTTAACGAATTTAGGGAATTAACGGCATTTTTCGTTAAAATCTGGCTTAACGACTTAACGGAAATTTTTAGAAATTTAACGGAATTTTTAACGGTCTTTTTCCCAGTGAATTTATCACTTTCACCATTAGTCCTCGCTATTGTTGCGGGCCTCATCCTCCCGATTAGGACAGATACTGAAAAACTATTGAAATTAGAAAGAACGTTTTCATGTTTTCTGGCTCTTCTCATGTCCTTTATGGCGCATTTGAAGTTTTGGAATTAATGCATTTGGGAACCAGAAATTTCTTCGCCGATCCCCCAAGCACGTCATCGGATCGCCAAAAGTGGTGGTCTAACCTCTAACCTTCGTAAGATATGTCTATCCTCACTTGGGGTTGCTTATCCTAGAATCTGCTGTTTGTTGCGATCAAAGTTGTTGCGCCAGGCGGGACTCGAACCCGCACCTTCTGCTTTCTGCTTTTCAGCCAGCACCCATCGTGATATCGGGATGAGCCGGCGGCTGATATCAGTATGGAGCCGGTAAAGCTAACGCCTTATTAGAAACAATGGGACGAGTGAGTGCTGACGCGCTTCTAGAATATCGCGTATGTTAGATGCGGTCAAACAGCGTCGTGGGTGTAAGGCGTAGCATCGCTGTCCGGAAAGCATAAGGTACGGGTTCGAGTACCGCCTGGGATAATAGTTTTGATCGCAACAAAGCATCCTGTTACAGCATGAAGCCTCTATATTAGCCGCTCAGGCTCAACAAATGTATTAGAACATTATCCAGAATACTTTTGCTCGCCACCAGGAACAGTCGAGGGGGGAGAATGTTTTCGGCTGTTGGACGTTTTTTAACGATTTTAGCAAAACGCTAATTACAAAAATTGGTGAGCTACTTTTCTGATCGTTAACATGTTGATGACGTGTCACACCCTTTCGGCAGTGTGGGACCGTGTGACACGATGTCGCGTCACTATCCCGACGTTGCAAAAGGCATGCGAAAGACGTGTGTTCGACAACGTGTTAACATTCTACTGGTAGGCTTTTAGTTGTATGTATATTAATTCTTTTTGTACTTAGTGCGCTGGTACCCGTATCGAGATTGTATATGTTCATCGAACTCAAAACGGTTTCGCGAAGAGCTAAGAGGGGAAACACCGGGGTCTGCCTGATCGCGCATTTTAAGATGCCTTGCCGGTGTGATGCGGGCATCAGCCCACTAAGTACCGTTACCTTGACTGATAATTCCCTATCCGTTCTTATTCCACCCTGTAGATAATTTATTGCTGAAGTCTTGTTTATGTTGCTGTCCACACTTTGTTAATAGTGCATTGTTTATATTACATTGCCGTCTCCACTCCTTGAACTTTAGCTGTTGACCTGTTGAAGTACAACGTTTTCCTTCACTTTTTCTTACTTGAAATAATTGTTTGCAGCAAACTGCATTCTTAACGAAATTTAACGATTTACCGGAAATTTAACGAAAATTTTAAAAAATTTCGTAAAAAAAATTTAACGAGCAGAATTTCGTGCGCACCCCTGATACATACATACACACTAGCGTCACAGCAACAGTATTCTCTTCCGTTCACGACTACGCTACAAATACACAACGCTGAACACTGCCGAGAGACTGATTTATTCACACAAGCACGGTGTGAAGGACAAAAGTGCTATAAAACGCATTAAATGCAACAGGACGGAGGAGAAATGAGTGAAAAAGAAATGGCGGTTTTAAGGTTGTCATGGGAAAGGCACTGAATAAGATACACTAATTACTATATATACATAAAATAGCTACGTATCCATCTCAGAGTACTGGGTATTCTAAATCCTTTATGTACAACTTCAGCATTGATGCACCGTATCTCTCCATGCAGTCGAGATGGATGAAGGAGTACTCGCAGCATGACGGACAGTAGAGGTTTGGCTCGCGTGAGAACAGCGCGTAGTTCAGTCTGAAAGAGAATGAAGCGCCCCTTGTCATGAAGCCGAGGCTTCTTCAGACGGTGAACTTACGAAGCTATTTCCTTCAAGAGCTGAATATGTTGCGTCGGGTTCCAGTGAATTTCGAGAAGAAGCTGAAAGTTCTTCTAATAACGTATAGTGTTCAACGTTAGGAGGAAGCTCAACAACGAAAGGCACGTAAATCCGGTGGACACTTGATGATAGCTATCGTCGATTAGGCATTTCATTTATACCTCGTGAACTGCAGGTCAGCGTGGCAAATTCTTTATGCTGGGGCTCTAAAGGATTGATCCTTTGATTCCATTCTATCCCTTAAATAGTCACATTCACCACTTCACCTGTAACCTAACACAAGAGGTTGTGTCCTTTGTTCTGGGCTCTGACAAGGGAAGGGTCTGAAGCGTGTACATAGCTTAACGAGGCAAAGCGCATAGCTTTCTTTCTAAAAGTCGACAAAATCAATAGAAACAGTAAATCGGACAATCTCATGATATCCCCTCCGTAAAAGGCTAAACTTAAGGGCAGATAAATAATTCAGATTGAAATCTGGAGCAGGTCCTCAAGGTGTACCAGATTAGCTACATTACGTGGTAAGGTAGCATATATGTACTACATAGGGTGTCCAGAAGGTATCTGCAGAAAGCTTCGCAATGTTCCAGATTTTTTCTAGAAGATTTTCTGAAGATTTCAACATAAGTGCTATATAAAGAGACTATCCTGCTGTATCTGAATAACATATTTCAGCTCCGTCTTCCTAGCCTATTTCTCTGTACGATGGCCGAACTGTCCACCGACATTAGACACGTACTCTTTACAAGTTTGAATCTGGGCACTCCCCCTCAGAAGCCCATCGAAACTTGCGTCGTGTATTCGGCTCTGAAGCTCCTTCTGTACGGTCTGTGTATAGCTGGTTCGAACGCTTCAGAAGCGAGAACAGAGGTCTCAAAGATGAGCCTCGCTCTGGTCGACCAACAACGATATCTTTGGGTGAACTGAGGAAACTGGCGGAGCAGCATCCATATGGAGGTGTGCGTCGTTTTGCTGCTGCTCTTGGCTGTTTCCGATCCACCATGGACAATGGACTGCGATCTCTTGCAACGGTTAAAAAGCTCGGTCAGTGGCTCCCACACGAACTGACCGACGACAACCGGCGAAGACGTCTGGACATATGCACTCAACTGCTCTCCCGAAGTCGCGCCTTCAACTGGCTGGACAGCATCGTCACAGGAGACGAAAAATGGGTCCTTTACCTCAACCACGCTCGTAAACGTGGTTGAGGTAGAGAACCCATCCCACAACGGTAGAGGACCCTCACACAACGCGATGAAGTGGCGAAATCATTCATAAGAGGTGAAATTCATGCGGGGAAAGTCATGCAGGGACTCTGGTGGGGAGTTTATGGGACCTACCATTTCCAGCTGCTGCCTGACAGCTCGACTGTCACTACCGAGGTCCGCTCTACCCAACTGCAGAGACTGGCCGACAAGATGCGCAAGGAACAGCCCAGGCTCGACAAAGTTCGCTTGCTGCACGATAATGCGCGCCCACACCTCGCGAAGACGGCTTCCCAGAAAATTCTGGAGCTTGGATAGGAACTTCTGCCGCATCCACCGTACAACCCAGATCTGGCCCCAAGTGAATGCCACTCTTTTCGATCACTTCAGCATGATCTGGAAGGGAGGCGTTGTGAAGATCGTGAGGACCTCGAAAATGACCTCGGAGCTTTTTTCGCCTTTAAGTCGCCGGATTTCTACTCCAGAGGAATTTGAAGTCTTGCGGAACGTTGGCGGAGAGTAGTCGATGTTGACGGAAATTATTTGGTTGATTAATGAAATGTTGATAAAAAATTATGTTGTTTTCAAAAAATTGTCGTATTTCTGCATATACTTCATGGACACCCTAATAGAAGTGTTGGACTGCAGCTCAATCCTACGAAGACGGTATCCATAAAATCGCACCATACATTTCCATTCATGGAGCGAACATCTTCAAATGCTCAAGCAATGTATGCAGGCCGGGAAGGTATCATGGCCAACAACCACACTACATTTTAGACATAGGAGCCAACGCCGAACCGGTTCAGATAATGATATACAGATTTGTCGCTTTTTTCCAACCCCTTATAAAAGGACGATGAGAACAATGGCATTATTGAAAAGCCCGGATCTTAGGTCGCATCGAAAAGCCCGGATCTTAGGTCGATTCATATGCGGGTTATTTTAGTCAGATTGGACTTTCGGATAATTCAGATAGCTGATTTTGATCAGGAATCTGATATCCTGTCCAATTCGGTGTCCGATATGAGATCCGAAGGAAAATTGGTCACATGATTCATACGAAATTCCGTTCCTGTTAAAGCAACCAAGTCAGCAGCAAACAGCAAGCAGACCAAGTATGCACTCTCTGAGGGGAAGCTATTGTACAGTTCGCAAAGAACTATGGGCCCTGAGCATGCTGAGGTTTTTTGCGAACTGTCCTAAAAGTAACTATGCCAAAGAAAGAGAACAACCTGCCTGACAAACTTGGTACTGTTTTAAAAACGGAATAAGGACAGTGTGCTCCGATCCTTCGATATCCATTTTGAGGAACTCAATTGTTGTATCGTTGTTACGTTTGACAAGATCAGCTGAATTACTAGATATGTCATTCCTCAACAGTTTTCGGAACATCTTATCTACAATTAAGTAAAGTGCTCATGCTGGCCGGCAACACGTTCATTCTGAGCTCCGCAAATCTCTACGCTAGCTCGAAGATTTTGAAAACAAACGCAGCTACACGGCTTCCATTCCTTTATAAATTTCTGCGAACAGGCATAACGCTCCATATTCTTTCTTTTCTTAGGCGCTCTGATTACAACATTTCTAAAATTTTAAGCTGCCTGTACAAATAGTAGCCTATATCCTTCGGTTTATTCGATAGGTCGTCTACAACTGAGATTTGCAGAGCTTAAGATTGCTGGGGAAGATTTGCAGAGAAGTAAAAAAAATTCCAAGTGAGCCCCAAAGATTACGGTAACCAGCACCAGAGAAAAACGAAGAGATAAAGAGCAATTCACAACAGCCCGAGTTGAACTCAGTTATTCTGAAAGGCCTTCTAGGAACGATCAAACACAAACTTCAAGAAGTCAGCAACAAGACCGGTGGGATTCCTCTTATGGCCGCCAATGGGGCAGCCAACAAGCATCTTCAGACATACGTCTCCAAACGAATTCGGAAGATCGAATAAGGCCATAATCGTACCCTAAAGTTCGTGCAAATAAGGCCGGCACCTTCCTCTCTTTGTGTGTCGCTTGCTGGCTAGTGGTGAGCCATTCTCTACGGTGCTTCATGTTGACATACATACATACAAACACCGTGTCCGTGTCAAATGAATTGTTGAAAAAAAAACGGCGGAGAATTATGGGCCAACCTAATAGTTTGCAGTGAAATGAGTTACGAAGAAAATCGTACGGCTGCTTTATGAGTTAGTACTTGATTCATGGCAAATAATTAACGCAATGCTGCCATCATTCAGAAAAAAAATCGCAGAAGGACTCAAAAATTTCTGCGAATCTTTGTATCACATTCGATTAGATGTGATTAAGTGATATCTGGTAGGTCTACTTGGTATCATTCGGTAACATTAAGGCGAGTTTGTTCGCTTTTTAGGTAAACGGATTTCATAAGTCCTATGCATCGAGTACTCAGATTTGTTTGAGACCTTGACAAATGCAATACTTTCGAAACGTCGACACATTAATGCATTAAATAAGCCATTGTAAAACGGATAGCAGAGTAAAGGTAAACCAGAAGATGCCTTGATGAAAACACTATTGAGGTCAGACGTCATAATAGCTTTATGTATGTACAGTTTTTTTGCTTTACAATTGGCCATAAGATAAGAAAAATTCAGAAAGTAAAAAATGTATGGTTTACCAAGCGTGTACTGATTTTCGTTCCGAGACGAAACGGCCGAGATGTATACAGCTTCCATTGTTCCATTAATCCGCTTATAGCTTGATAGAACTTGTTCGTTTTGCTTATTCTATAAATTGAATCAAATTCAAATGATTCTGTACCAAGTAATATGCATCGAAAATGTTACCTAAGTATGATGGACTCTAGTCGCGGATATCGACCACACCCAGTTCTTGTTTGATAGTGCTATTCTTCTGATGAGTGTTGTTTGTTTATATTGACCTACTTTTATTTCGCGCCTGCCTTTTGCGGCGTAATAACCATTAATATTAACATTTAATTTTTGTAGATAATGGGAGCTCGGAGTGACACCACTCACACAAGTGAGAGAAGGCCTCCGGAGTTCGGAGCTTCGCACGTTCGAAGATCAGAGACGCTGTCGCGTGGGCCAAATTGTCGAAAATTAGGTGGACCGGCCACGTAATGCACTTCGCAGACACCCACTGGACGAGAGCCGTTACCGACTGGATTCCGCGGGATGTCAGGAAAACACCAGGACGCCCACCAACGCGTTGGTCGGACTTCTTCGTGAAAGCCCTGATCGACCGATATGACGCTCTTCGTGTCCCGCGAGCGAAGAGGATCCATTGGAGCACTCTGGCACGCGACAGGGACGAATGTAGACGCTGCTGACGCCCGCTCGAGCAAGTCGATGATCAACGGGACGACAGGTGATACAGGTGAGATAATGGGATAGGAAGGACATATATGGCAACTATATAAAGAGCATACGCGCGATAGAAGAAATGATAGATGAGGTGATAAAACCAAACCGGGCGATCTTAAGATAAACACGAAAAGGAAGTCAACCTTCAACAATCAAACCTCTCAAGGGACTCGCTAAAAAGTGGACATGCCTAAAGAGAAAGACACATTATTACTGATCAACTATTCAAGGTCTGGTTGCACAAAATCCTTCAAAATAAACTTTTTTGGCTTGTCGCTGGTAATAACCCAATATCTAAAACAGAACAGCGCTTAAAAGGTATAGATCAATGCAGGTGTATTGTCTAAAGGAACAGCTACCAGGCAATCTCTTTAGTTCTTCTGCGCAAAGCTACGCTTGCGTTGGTAGATAAATACAGTGCACGTTAGCTTAAAGGTACCTAGTATGTAATACCTCGAAATGAAAGCACCTGCGCTATTGTATCAGAAGAGCTGACAGCGCCACTACGCAGGGCATACCCTTCTATTGCCAACTATACCTGATCATAACCGTATACCCGACAACCGTTGTTGCTGAAGAACTGCACATCTCTTTCAAAACTTATGTCTCCAGCAATTCCGAGAGAGTATATGCTGCAAAAGTGAACAGTAAAAAGACTAAAACTCACTAAAATGACTCATAATAGTTAACAGCAAATTATTAAAGAAAAAGGCCATACAGGTCTATAGTAACTTTTAATGAAAAATGGAAACAAATAAAATTGGTTTTCGCTTTGCAAGACCACTAGACTAAAACGAATGAAACTATCTCTTATCAAGCTCTCGTCAGTGAGATAGAGCCTTACAAACTAACCCGATCTCCTCTTGTTGATGATGGATGTTACAAATAACAATTAAACATAGAGAAGTTGATATTAGATGAATTGTAAAATGAATACTATAGAGAAACCATAAAAGAAGATGGTACAAAAGATATAGGAAGGGCAACTAAAACATATGTATTTGAGTGCCCAGACAGTATCTGCAGAAAATTTCGCAATCCAGATTTTTTCTAGAATGTTCTGAAGATTTTTTCAACATAAGTGCTATATAAGGACATTATCCTGTTGTATCTGCATAACATATCCAGCTCCGTTTTCCTTGCTTATTTCACTGAACAATGGCCGAACCTGACCGACGACAGCCGGCGAAGACGTCTGGACATATGCACTCAGCTGCTCTCCCGAAGTCGCACCTTCAACTGGCTGGACACCATCGTCACAGGAGACGAAAAATGGGCCCTCTACGTCAACCACGCTCGTAAGCGTGCGTGGTGCCAGCGCGATGAAGTGCCGAAATCTTTTGTGAAAGGTGAAATTCATGCGAGGAAAGTCATGCTGAGCGTCTGGTGGGGAGTTTATGGGATCCACCATTTCGAGCTGCTGCCTGACAGCGCGACTGTCACTGCCAAGGTCTCCGCTACCCATCTGCAGAGACTGGCTGTCGACAAAATGCGCAAGGAACAGCCCAGGCTCGACAAAGTTCGCTTGCTGCACGATAACACGCGCTCACACATCGCGAAGACGACTTCTCAGAAAGTTCTGGAACTCGGATGGGAAGCTCTGCCGCACACACCGTACAGCCCAGATCTGGCCCCAAGTGACGACCACTTCTTTCGACCACTTCAGCATTATCTGAAAGAGAAGCCTTATGAAGATCGTGACCACCTCGAAAATGACCTCCGAGCTTTTTTCGCCTTTAAGTCGCCGGATTTCTATGCCAGAGGAATTTGAAGTCTTGCGGAATGTTGGCGGAGAGTAGTCGATGTTGACGGAATTTATTTGGTTGATTAGTAAAATGTTATTCGATGTAATTGGCACAATTGAGACTCCAGTATTCTTTATCGGTGAGCTTTCGCTGTTTAATAACTTCCTCAGGCCTTTAATAACATTACACAGTGATACCATCATCAAACTGTACAATAATAATAATGGTAAAACACTAACCAAGCAGGCCTCGCTAACAGAGCCTCACCACAGCGATGCTCCTTACAAATAAAGTTACTGTAAACAACGTTGCCACTGATCTTCTTAATCACTACATGATAAGCCTCAGCGCCTCGGTCTGCTCATCCCTATTGTTGATTTCGGGGTTTGGCCTCTCTATTGCAAGGGCTTCGAGCAGCTTCCTTTCTAGCGGGATTATCAGCGAGCGGTGTAATACGTTAACGTTGATTGGAGGAGGGGCTTCATGAGTGTGGTGGATGGTGCGGTGTCGCGAAAAGCTGTTCGTAAGGTAAGAAGCGGGGTTTCGCAACGCCCGCACATGCTCGTCCAGGTGTCTGTAAAGCGGCCGCATCGTTTCTCCTATATAGCTCTGACCACAGCCTTCGCATGTGACCTGATACACAGTGCCACGTAGTTGACAGATTTTATTGGTCGTACAATACGAGGAGTTGTTTAGGCCACATTTCTCTTCATAGATTCTTGATGCAGTAAGCAGGCTCTTCAGATTTGGTGGTGGTCGAAAAACGAATTTAACGAGTTTAAACGAAAGTCCTGACGCTTTCAAAACTCGGTTGACGTCCGTGGCAATTCGCTCGTTAACATACTGTAAGACCAACGGTACGCCCCCCGGGATGAAAGAGAAAAAAACAAAACAAAGAAAGTTCAGGCCTCTGAAGACGACGATCTCGTCGAAACGTTGGGCCACGCATAAATAAAGAAGATTCACCATAATAACCTCGTTTTGGCACAATACTAACACTTGAAGAACTTGAAATGCCGAGGTTTTATGAAGGGAGAAACTTTGATTTAAAACAAAGAAAAACAAAACAAAAAACAAAACACGGAACAGTCAATAAAATGTTAATAAAAATTGTGTTATTTTGAAAAAATTGCCGTATTTCTGCAGATACGTTCTGGACGCCCTAATAGAATAGGCAGAGCTACCCGCAGCTGTAGCACGGAGGGCGCACAGTGGCTGGACGAGAAGATCTACCATCGGAAGGGATAGGAGGACATCAAGGTGGAAAGGAGGAGGAAGTTGATTATGGTAGTAAGGAACTTTAGCCACCCAATGAAAGATACATTTCCACGCAGATCGACCAAAGCGTGTTATTATTGTTCGGTTAGGGCATGTATTGCTATAGCAAAACCTAGTTGGATTTACAAGAGTGTAAACAAGTAGTAGAACGGTGAAGATAATACCAATCGAAGAATTTGCTTAGCGGGTTCTTCATTTAAATGCCAAATAGTATGACGTAGATCGTATTTATATTGGAAGGGCTTGTCTTTGTAAATACATTCATTCCAATGGGATTTTTTTAAAACTGATGTGATTGCGTGATTTGGATAGTTGGCTTTTAGTGTGAAAAAAAGCTAGTGAAAAAAGCCTTCTTTTACCTGCATGTGCGGAGAATTCTTAGAATGTCCGCATAATTCACGGCTTTTTGGAAACTAGCTGATAAATTGAGCATTATATTAAATAGAAGGAAAGTAAAGGAGAAAAATAATATGTAAAAAATTTAAAATAAAATTATGAAGTAGTGTTAAGCTTACGCGCAGTCCTTCTTTGGTATTAGGTTTACGTTGCACACTTTCTTCCCACCGTCGTTCACTGTTCCAACTCGAACGATATATGGGCAGAAAACATGAAAACATGCGTCCATTAGTGGCATGTGTGGAAGCGCAAAGCTCTAATGTGCGAAGGTGACAGTCTAAGAGAGGGTAGGAAACCATTTGTGTTGTTGCAACTTAAAGTGAATAACTTAGCGGCTAAATTTAAGAAACAGCCGTACTTCAGGGCCCATGACAGTGTAGAATAGACGAGCGTTGCCGGCTTGCATTCCTTTGATAAAGTTTATCCGCTCTGGTACTTGCTTTTCGTAGTAAGCCCGAACCGAGTCTGGCACACCTTAACACAATTTGTATCTGCACCCAGGTCATTGGTGAAGATTGAAGGAATACTGAATGTCAGTGTTTAGAGTTAGAACTCGAACCCTCAGGTTTATACATAGAATTAGGTGCAAATCTATTAACAAAGAATCTTCAAATTCCTATACCATTACAATAGCGTAAAACACGAAGCAACAACGTTCGCAACAGAAAGTAATAATAACATCAGTTACAACAAGCAACAGTAAATATATCTACTATGTCTTTGACCTCTTCATATAAAACATATTTATAATTAGTTACCTCGGGTTCATCCGTAGATGAGGTAACTAATTTGCTTAGTTTTTAACACAGCATAGGGCAATGTATTATCGCACCTACAGTTTTGTAGTTTTGTATGCGTATATGTACATGTATAAATTGTAGGCGCATCAATTAAAACTGAGAATTGAACAACTAATCTGATTAGCTAGCTTTGTGCCAATGGATCGTCTCGAAATGCACATTCAAGTCATTTTTTTTTTCTACAGAAGTCGTTGAAGCCGTAGGCTGCTATAACGATGTTTTGTCGCTAACTGCGAAATTCCTGCGCTAGGCGGGACTGGAACCCGCGCCTCATGAGTTTTTCGGGCTAAAAACACCTGATTTTTTGCTTTACGTATCCTTTTCTTCGAATGCGTATCTTTTCTTATATATATTTTTTCATTTCTGGACGCAGTACGGGAATAGGGTATGCAGTGATTCAAAACAATCCACCTAGGATGCACTCTGTCACATTCTGTGCGAAAATGGGAAACCAGGGACAGAAAAAAAGAATATTGGACAAGACTCACCCAGCAGCATCTGCAGGAGCCCTCGCTTTAGAATTAAAGGGCCCACCCGTTTGATCGGGTAGGCTCCTTTCATGCATTGTATCGTATCGGTACGGTGGTTTCGGGGCAACTCGCCCACTACAATCGTACGTGAGTCCTGGGCCGAATTTATCAATCTCGTGGTAGCGATAAAGATACCATAGGAGAAAGACTACCACCGACCCGTCGTGGGTACTGGATTAGATGCGTATTCATGAAGCAATTCGGCGGCAGGGTGTCAGTACCTTGGCAGGCGTGTGATAAATACAATACCGTGGTGGTTGAAGGCCGGCATTTTTGAACCAATCTATTAATATGGGAGAAAAAATCGCATAGTAATGTATGACATAAGAGAAACCTGTCGTGACTTATCGCAGTCACGATATTGTCAAGGAGAACTGAAAGTATCCCGTAAGTCATCACGGGTATTTAAGCTGGGACAAGCCCACGACGGGGAGGACGAGCGACGGTTGGACGGACGGCGACGGACAGATCGGACCAGCCTGCGTTCCTCCTCCGGCTCGGGGTCCAGCTGAGGACCACTCTCGAAAGTCATCTTAAAGTTCACTTCAATTCACTCCATTGTGCTGGATTGACATTCTCTCTGACAATCGTTTTAGCCTATTAAAGAAATAAAGTATTAGGTTGGAAAAAAAGTCTCTTCACACTTCGAAATTTTTTTTACCCTTCCCCTTGTAAACGCACTAGCCAATGTTGATTGCTGATTTCGTAATCCTATCACACTTGTCTACCGTTCGCACGCGGACACAGGTTAAGACTCTTCTTGTAGTTCGTTATCCACCCAATCTTCCGAACTCAATGCCAGATCTACCTCATGGCCGTTTTCAGCACGGCATTCTTCATGAATTCATTAAAGAATCCACAGCACGTCAGGCAGCAGACCAAATTAACCATATATATGGCTTGGGATCTACTACTCATCGCGCCTGTTATGAGTGGTTCGGAAAGTCTTTAAAAGGAGATTATTCACTGAGGGCAAAGCATGGTCAGGAAGGCCAACTGGATTGGACGACAGTGAACTACACCATCTTCTTCGTACCGATAGTTGGCAGACGACACGTCAGCTGGCAGAGAAGCTCGAAGTGTCTCATAGGATAGTAGGAATCCATCTGAAGAATCTTGGCTTTCATGGAAATTTGGAGCTTGGATTCCACATGCCCTGTCAGACACTCAGAAAGGTCGACAGCTCTCCATCGCTGCTTCTCTTCTGTCCAGATAAGGAAGAAAATCGTTTCTTCCGCGGATTGTGACAGGCGAAGAGTCCTGGGTTCTGTGTGCCAACTTCCGAGGAAAAGGCAATGGGTACAAAAGGGAGAGAGCCCTAAGTCTGATCTCAAGCCCAATGTTCACGAAAGGAAGATTTTCTTGAGTGTTTGGTGGGATATCAGAGAAGTGATTTATCGGCAAACTCTCAGAAGTGGAGAGACACTTACTGCTGTCACACACTGCGGCCAACTCCACAAAGTCGTCGCAACTCTCCAAGAAAACAGGCCGGAGAAGTCGAAGGTGATGATCCTGCATGACGATGCAAAACTACATGTTGCAAGACTCACAAGAGAAACAATAAAGGAGCTGGGCTGGGAGGTAATGTCACATCCACCGTATAGCCCTAACCTCGTTCGTGCCGACTACCATCTCTTCCGTGCTTTCAAGCAAGAAATTGGAGAGAAATATTTTGGAACTGATGAAGACCTCAAAAATTGGATTCATCAATGGTTCGACTCCAGAACTGCAGTCTTTAAAGCGAGAGGAACTGGAAAATTACCCAGTCTTTGGAGAAGTGTAGTGGGACAAAATAGAGTTTATCTCAGTTGATTTGACTTTGTAGTTGTGAAGTAATAAATCTTTGAAAAAAATGAAAAGACTTTTTTTCCAACCTAATAGTATATTCCAAAGTGTTCTGTTTTGTAGCAAGACCACACGATGCTCTACAAACTTACAACAAGAGTTTTTACATGGTGCATCGACCGGGAAATTTCAACTAACTGGACAAATGATGGACTATTCCACCAATAATAATCTCTCAACATAGTGCTGCTTAGTCCACTAGTAGCACAATTCGTGGGTGTTAATGTATGAAACAGAGTAATCAATATTTATTTCTTTCCACAGTGCAAGTTTTGCTCTTATTTCACAGACACGATTATTCACAAAGGTTCCAGAATTCTTCCCGGTATGAATTTGGGTTTCGGAGAAAATTCTGATTCTGTTTATAACGAAACAAAGTTCTTTACGAATAATGTCCGATAATTCCGTTGCGACAAACATTGCGAGTAGTTCTAGCTTAGGTATTGTTCCTGTTCTGTTGCATGCAATGGCACTGACGATATTTCGCGCAACGAAAATGAGTAGATACGTTGGTGGCGATGTCCGTTCCTCCACGTAGTGCCACTGGAAACTGCCCGTTTTGGCGAGCCGAGCCGAACACGAACACTCGATTGCAGACGACAGGCCCTTGTGACAGGCCGGCCTAAGAAGCCCTTCACATCACATATTGTATGACAGTTCAAGTATTTCGAGATAGTGCTGCGGCGTCCGCGGGAGCCGACGCGCACTCGCAGAGCCCGGCGATTGTGAGAAATATGCGAGGGTTCCTGATGCGAGGACGGCATCGGGGGGGGGGGGGGCAACTGAGCTAGTCCGGAAGTCCCGTAACGTAAGCAGGGCCCGCGTGGCCGCGCTGAATGTGGGTACGTTGACGGGTCGCTCGTGCGAGTTGGTTGAAGCAGTGAGCGTAGAAGAGTTGATTTCTGTGCGGTGCAGGAGGCGAGGTGGTCCTGCCGCAAGTCGAGCGACATAGGACGTGGTTTCAAGGCCGTTTTATATGAAGGTCCCAGGACCACCAGTGGTGTCGGTGTAATCGTCTCCGAACGATTTCGTGACTCGATTGTAAGCGTCGAACGCTTTGATGATCGGTTGATGAAGATCATTGTCGCCGCTGAGGAGCGACTCTATCACTTCTTCTCTGCATATGCTCCGCAGACCGACTGCTCATAGCGAGCCAAGGATGAGTTTTGGAGCCTGCTTGATGAGAAGACAGCAGAGGTATCGTCGAAAGATGTCATCATAGTCGCTGGTGACCTTAATGGGCACGTAGGTGCTACGAAGGACGGGTACATCTGTCACGGTGGTTTCGGGTACGGGTCACGTAACGCCGATGGTGAGCGTATTCTTGATTATGCGGAATTGCATAATCTCACCATAGTGAACACCGTTTTCTGAAAACGCGACTCCCACCTCATCTCATACTATAGTGGGAGCTCCAAGTCTCAGATAGACTTTGTCCTTGTGAGAGATCGCGACCGAAGTCTTGTCACAGATGCGAAGATCGTGCCGTATGAGACGATCGCCCCACAGCATCGACCGCTGATCTGCACCCTAAAGATCGCCCCTCCAAGCAGAAGCAGGTCGAGCGATGCGGTGCACCGAGAATAAAGTGGTGGCGAATGAGAGAGAAGGAAGCAGCTGTGATTTCTCGCGTGCGGTTACCGACAGTCACAACTGTCCACGAAACTTGGAAGATGGCGACCGACGCGATACGCCAAGCGGCAAGGTTGGAACTCGGCACTACGAAGCCTGGACGACGCAAAGTCGACAAGCAGACATGGCTGTGGACGAACGATGTGGAAGCGAAGGTTCGAGAGAAAAAGTCGCTGTATCACGTGTTTCTCGGCAAAAAGACCGCCGATACCTGGCGGAAGTACCAAGAAGCGAGGAAAGCTGCAAAGAAGGCCGTGGCTGTTGCAAAAGCCACTCATTATGGAGATGTCAACGAGAAGCTCGAGTCACGCGATGGTGAGCGGTATCTGTACCGACTTGCAAAGTTTCGCCATCGGCAGACCGAGGACATTGAAAAGTTTTTCGGCATCAATGATGAGAACGGCCATCTTCTTATGGACCGCAAGAAGGCATTGAAGCGATGGCGTGACTACTTTGAGGAAGTTTCTACGGTAGAATTTCCTCATCCAGCCATCCCTTCAACGGCTCCTACCCACGGCCCCGTTCAGAAGATCACCGTGGAGGAGATTGAAGAGGCTTTGAAGAAGATGAGGCCAGGCAAAGCGACTGGGCCCGAAGACGTGGCAGCAGAACTGTGGAAGTCGAAGTTTTGGTACCCTGCTGAGTGGTTGGCAAAGTTCTTTAATCAAGTTGTGACGGAGAAGAAAGTACCTGACTGTTGAAGTACGACGATTCTGATCTGGAAGAAGAAGGGCAGTCCTGCAGACTGCTTCAATTATCGTCCGATTCGCTTGCTTTCGTACAGCATGAAGATCTTTGAGCGAATTGTCGACGGACGAATTCGTGACATCGTTCAGCTTTCCAGCATTCAGTGCGGCTTCGTGGCTGGCTGTGGCACTGCTGATGCCACTCACGCCGCCCTCCTACTGATAGAGAAGCACCGCGAGAAACAGAAACCAGTGAATATCGACTTCCTCGACTTGCAGAAGGCCTTTCACCGCGTACCGCGTGAAGTGATATGATACGCCCTACGACGACATGGAGTTCCTGAAGAGCTTATAGAGTAGGTGCGAATCCTCTACTCTTTCCCGAAGAGTAGAGTTCAAGCTGCAGCCGGAACCTCGATGGAGTTCCCCATCTCTGTCGGGGTGCACCAGTGTTCTGCGCTTTCCCCACTCCATTTTGTTGTCGTGATGGACGCCATTACACGGGATCTTCAGAAGCCAGTCCCCTGGACGTTGCTTTATGCTGATGACGCAATGCTTGCCAGCGAAGACAAAGGTGAACTCGAGAGAGAGGTGCAAGCTTGGTGTGATCGCTTGGAGTGTTTTGGACTCAGATTGAACGTGAAGAAGACCGAGTATCTAACGACGGAGGTTAATGAGTCCAGCTCCATCAAGGTTATCGGCATCGAGCTCCCACGCACTTCTGTTTTTAAGTACTTGGGATCAGCAGTAGCATCTGATGGCAATCTGATGATTGAAGTGAACTCACGCGTGAGTGCAGCTTGGTCCAAGTGGCGCTCGTTTACTGCCGTGTTCTTCGACAGGAAGATACCAGAGCGCTTGAAGTCAAAAATATTAGGTTGTAACGAATTAAATGGCACTGGCTCGCGCCATTTTTTGGCGCGTCTTTACGCGTTTGATCAAGAACAAACCGTAACATGTGGCATATCATTTAGAAGCGCAAACTTTGTCTACCGGAGAGTACCAAACTTTCTATGTAAAAGTGGGAAACCTTTAGAGTTTTATTGACTTTTTTGCAGATGGACAAAAGGGTAATCCGAGGCATTTACTTGTATGAATTCAAGCTGGGCACTACAGCTAAGGAGGCGGACGAGAAGGTCAACGCCGCATTCGGTCAAGGATGTTCCACAATTCAGACGGCGTATCGTTGGTATCAGAAGTTCCGGAATGGAGATGAGAGCTTGGAAGAACATGAAGGTCGTGGGAGGCATAGTGATGTTGATGAGGACAAGCTGAGAGATGTGGTAGAGGAGGATCCACACAAAGGTACCAGGGAGATAGCGAAGGTTCTTGGCGTCAGTCACAGCACAGCTGCCCGGCATCTGAAGGAAATTGGAAAGACCAAAAAGCTGGAAAGATGGGTGCCTCACGAGCTGTCTGAGGAGCAAAGAAACCGACGATATGAGATCTCGTCCGCACTGCTTCTACGGAACGAAACGGACCCACTCCTTGATCGCATCGTAACCTGTGACGAGAAATGGATAATGTACGACAACAGGCGACGATCGGCACAGTGGGTGGACAGCGATGAGAGCCCCAAGGCTTTTGCGAAGCCGGAATTGCACCAAAAGAAAGTAATGGTGACAGTATGGTGGTGTTCGCTGGGAATTATTCACCACAGCTTCCTCCCTCCCGGTGAATCCATCACGGCAGAGAAGTACTGCATTGAAATTGAAGAAATGATGAAAAAGTTGAAGGATATCCGGCCGGCCTTGGTAAACCGAAGGCGAGTTCTCCTTCTGCACGACAATGCTCGCCTCCATGTAGCACAAATGACGTTGCAGAAATTGAATGAGCTGAGCATTGAAACTCTACCACATCCTCCGTTTTCTCCCGACCTCTCCCCAACAGACTACCATTTCTTCAAGCATGTTGGCGACTTCTTGGTAGGGAAAATATTCAAATACCAACAGGATGCCGAAAGTGCCTTCGAAGATTTCGTCAATTCCAGAACTTCTGATTTTTATGCTACTGGGATAAAAAAGCTTGTGTCACGTTGGCAAAGATGTGTAGAATCAGAAGGTTTTTATTTCGATTAATAACTTTGCCCACAAGCCGAGATATTAACTGTTTAAATTTACAGTGGTTCAGTGCCATTTATTTCGTTACAACCTAATATATAGAACCGTCGTCCGGCCCTTAGCGATGTACGGAGCTGAGTGTTGGCCTGCGACAAAGGAAACGGAAAGTAATGGAAACGAAGATGCTGCGCAGGATGGCTGGAGTCACGCACCTGGACCGCATCCGAAACGATTTCATTCGGCAGAAGTTTGGGGTCGCGCCGATAGCTGACAAGATGCGCGAAGCTCGCTTACGACGTTGGTACGGCCACGTTCTGCGTGGAAAGGAAGATAGCGTCCGCAAGATAGGCCTGAAGTTCGAGGTGGTAGGAAAGCGGCGTAGAGGGCATCCGAAGCGGCGCTGGTCTGACACCTTACATATGGACTTGAAGGTTGCTGGTGTCCACCCTGATCTAGCGCTGGATCGAAAGAGGTAGCGTCATGACACCAGAATAGCGGACCTCGCTACGAAGCGGGACAGACGCTGAAGAAGAGGAAGAAGTAAATGAGTAGATTCGTTGTTTTCTTGGATTTGTCAAATTTAAGTGCACGCGGCTGTTGGAAGAGGCGTCTGCAAAAGTTCTATTATTCCTGATTTTTGCATACTCACAAGTCTTGGAGGAAGTGCTTTCAAAAAATTGAATGCGCTCGAACTTATAATTAACCATTTTTGCGCATCTTCAGGTGAAAGAGGTTGGTCCCATTCTTATTTTTTCATCGTATCATATCGGTACGGTAGCTGCGCAACAACCTGTCAACACGATTTAGCAGTAGACCAGATTCAATGCGAGCAGGGTCGGATTCATCAGCGCGCATAAGCGAGTCATAAGAGGTAGAAGAAGTCCATGATAAACCTTACTCGCCACATCGTGGGTGTATCAGTGGGTGGAGAATTATACCACGGGTATACCCGCGAAGATTTTGTGTCCCACTGACACTGACAAAAGGGGGCGCTATCGTCAAATCAGCTGTTTTCCCTAAAGGACTGTTCATACTTCGCGACAAGAGCGAATTGTCGCCCGTGCAAAACATGCAAATCGATTAATACCGGGCGCGCCGCCGAAAAGTATTCATACTCAAGCGCCGGCGTTGTCGCTCCAGTCGCTCCAGTCGCTGCTGTCGCCTGTTCATACTTCCGCGCGCAGCACACGCCACGCGCGCTGCGCTCTTGTCGCTGCTGTCGCGAAGTATGAACAGGCCCTAAATATTTGTCGCTTCGCCGATTAATGGATTCGCTACCGCAAATAATGGTGGATTTCTCAAGATTTTTGACATCATGAACAATGTGGGATGACCGTTTCTCCTACTGCGATTTCATGTTGACGGGTTGTTGCGCAGCTACCATACCGACATGATACGATGCGCGACAGAAGCCCCGCTCATCGAACGGGCGAACGCATTAAGTCCAAGGCGAAGAAACCTGCGAAGGCTATGGGTGAGTTTTTCCACTTTTCTTTCTTTCTTTTCCTTTAATCAATGTTTTCCGCTCTGGTTTTCCATTTTTGATCCGCATAGGATGCGTCATGTTAGACACAAGATGGATCACGATGTTGAGAAATAATATTTATCTCAAGCCACTCCAAGATTGGTAACACAGACAGCACTCAGGCTAACGTTTCGGCGTTCTCGCCTTCTTCAGAGCCTGGAATGAGACGAAATCAATCTGAGAAACTATCCCCCCAAACGCCATTTCATTTTACGGAAATTGTTTGAGAGACCACTAGACCAAAGAAACGGTGAATAGAGACCAGGATGGCTAACCTTTAGCAAGTGGACTAGTGACGTCCACCGGGCACCCGCAGCTGGAAGTCTAACGAGGGTGACTGAAGCTAGAGCCCGAGGGACTACCCGCCTAGACGACCTCTAGGGTCATGACCCCGTACTAAAGCTCCAGGAACTACCCGCCTGGTGGACCTCTTGGGTCATGACCTTGTAGGGCAAAACCCACAGTTTCATCTGGCACCGTCGAAAAAGCCTTCTCGATAAATAAAGCTCGCCTTATAGCCCAGCAAAACGGTTATCCCTATAAGGAGCGAGAAAACAGGCGTAGTCGACGAACTACGGGTGGAGGGAGCTACGCGGAAGAACAGACGAAAGTTGCATTCTGCGTGCCGTTCATCTCGGATGCCATAAGCTCTGCAATACGTGCATGTGTTCGAAAGGCCGACCTTCACGAAATGGTTAGGGTGGTGGAAACACCACCTATGAATTTAAAGGGTCAGCTCGTCCGTAACCGTTTGTACGATAGCATATGCACTACACCATCGTGCACTATTTGTCCCTACGGAAAACCGGGAGATTGTATGCTTACGGGTGTTGTGTATCTCATTAAGTGCCTCGCATGCGAGCAGGAGTATATTGGGGAAACCTCCCGGCCATTATGTGTCAGGGTAAAGGAGCACCTTGACGGGCTAAAAAGATCCAACGCCGCCACCCCCCTGGGCGACCATAGGGCGCGATCGCACGCAAACAGCTGTTTCGGGGTCGCAGTCACCGTCCTGGCGCGTGAACCCGACATCTCGGCGCGGCGAACCCTAGAAGCGCTTTGGATTGCGGCCAGGTCACCTGGAATCAATAGGAAGGATGAGTGTGTAGCAGTGACGCAGGAGCTGGCACCATTCGTGGACATCTGTGGGTTTTGCCCTACAAGGTCATGACCCAAGAGGTCCACCAGGCGGGTAGTTCCTGGAGCCTTAGTACGGGGTCATGACCCTAGAGGTCGTCTAGGCGGGTAGTCCCTGGGGCTCTAGCTTCAGTCACCCTCGTTAGACTTCCAGCTGCGGGTGCCCGGTGGACGTCACTAGTCCACTTGCTAAAGGTTAGCCATCCTGGTCTCTATTCACCGTTTCTTTGGTCTAGTGGTCTCTCAAACAATTTCCGTAAAATGAAATGGCGTTTGGGGGGATAGTTTCTCAGATTGATTTCGTCTCATTCCAGGCTCTGAAGAAGGCGAGAACGCCGAAAGGTTAGCCTGAGTGCTGTCTGTGTTACCAATCTTGGAGTGGCTTGAGATAAATATTATTTCTCAACATCGTGGACTACTATGCCAAGATTTATCGAGAGCCGAACGTGGAATGACAAGATGGATCGATCCAAATCACTGCATCCCCTGCGCCCGTCTTTGATATGTATTATGCAGGTCGCGATATTCTATAAGAAATTTACATTGATTGTTCAGTTTTTATGAGAAGGTCACATGCCGTATAGATTACTGGTTTCCTGCACCCCAACTCGCATTACAGTAAACCCCAACAGTGTTTATAAATTCAACTCTAAATCTCAGAAGTTATGAATTCGCATACACATTGATTTGGAACTTCGGAGAGTTGCTCCTCAAGCGCTAACTTGAGTAACGACGCTCTAATGACGTCGTATAGTTATGTTGAATAAAATGATAACTTCAGAGACCGCCTGATTCCTACGTTCCGAAAAATTCTACGAAAGTCTCGTATAAAAATGTGATGTCGAATACCCTTTGATTGACCGTCTATGGATTACGTTCCCTTATTGAGCGCCAAAGCCGATACAGAAAATGAGAGGGAATCTTATAGCGCCATGTTTTACTCCAAAAATGGTTTACATATGGTGTGAAGGATGTATGTATTGTTATCCTGTTGCTAAAATTTATAAGGATTTAGAAGTTCATGAGTAACAGTATTGCTAATAAGGAAACAGCATACCTGAAGATTCAGTGTAACCACGATCAACGTATGATATTGTCTTCATGACTTGAGATATTGGTTTGTCGTGGTGGTAGCCCATCAAGAAGAATAGGGCTGCGACACTGCACAAGAGGGCAATATCGAAGAGCTTGTTGTTCCCCATCTGAAGGCAGTTCTCGTCTTAGTAGACCGTGTGAAGGTGCTTTCGTAAAGCAAATGGTTATCACTCCAACTGTAGCGTCCCTTGGCTTAAACAGACACACTCAAGATGTGTCAGAGAAGAACTTGTTGATAGACTCTACAGAATCGTCTATACAGTAGTACATATAGAGAAATTCTCGTGGTATGCGGAAATACCTGCGAATGAATGGGTAGGGTATGTGATGAATGCCACATCATGGGTAAGTTTCTCCTTTCTTCAGCGGATCTTAACCACGTTGAAGCGCTGATGAACGCAGCTCCAAGGGTCTTATTTCTTCAGGTTGGTGAATCGCGGTTTCGGACCTGTACGAGAGGTTACCCACATACTGACCCATTCAACGTGGGACCTTACACGAATTCTGGACGCCTACGCATAGCATTCCAACAGAAAGCTTGCATAGCTTGAATATTCATTAAATTCCTAACTTACTACCAAATATTAGCTTGCGTATTAGTCTTGGAATTAGTAGAAACAACTGCAAAAAATTCGCTGTCAAAACTAAAAATTAAAAAAAAATCGTTTCTCCACTGACCAACGCGCCGGTTTCCTGCCCAATCTTACACTTGTAAGATTTCGAAAACTTTATAATATTGCTCTACTATTTAATAACTCCCTGCGCTTGCTCGTTCTACCCTTCGGCAGGCGAAGGAGAAGGACACCTGGATCGCATCAATACGCCTGGCGGGCGATACGGTACAAGGAAAGGACTAGACAGAGGGGCATCCCTTTTCCCTGGATGGGTCTCCACCTGGGCGACCCTCGCGTGCCTATTGAGAGACTAGTAGCTCTAATAGCAGGGGATTGTCTCTGACTGTGGCGTCACCGATCGCAACAGTTGTTATGCGGATTTGTTAGAGGACACCCCAAACTTGGGTCATTTAACTTTATTGAAATAAAGGTAAATCAGCCATACTGATGCGTTAACATCACGGCGAAAAACAGATGCTAAACATTCAAATAGTATGTATCATAATGCTCCGCGGAGATAATTTCGTTATCTTATTTTAAATACTACAGAACGAGGAAAAACAGCAAAGCTGAAGAACTATAAAAAATGAGGCCAAAGCTTGTGGCAGCCTGTGAAGCCGCAAAGCGGCCTTCACGTCGGATTGGACACCTTTCAAAACAAATTAGACATACTTGTAAGCTAGCCTAAGACTTTTGGAACTGTCCCAAAGGGGAGGAGCACTTGATGTAGCGTTTCGCACAACAACGGCAAGACTGAATGTGAACTGTTCTACAGGAACAAAACACTGAACTACTACAAATTACATGCTACAAAAGTCGCCCTCATTTCAATTTCTTTGCAGGATGAGGCCACTCTATTGTTGATTGATCCGCCTTTTTAGCGGTGCTCCACCTACTAGGATAGATCCAAATTATGAAATTAAAGCGAACTCTTTCAAACCGAAATGAGCTTCTTCGACATTAAACTAGAGATTTTCCAAAAAATCTGGAATAATTTCTTGTTTAAGGAGCATCCTACTATATATAAAGCAGCAAGCGTGTGTCACTGTGTGTGTGTGTGTCACTGTGTGTGTCACACCGTCCGTCCGTCCCACTGAGTTGGGGCGCGGCAGCCGAACACGTCGAGAACCGTGCATGGCGAGCCGGAGAGGTACCGAGCACGTCGGCAACCGTGCATGGCGAGCCGTAGACGTGCCAAACACGTCGGCAACCCTGCATGGCGATGCCGTAGACGTGCCAAACACGTCGGCAACCGTGCATGGCGAGCCGTAGACGTGCCAAACACGTCGGCAACCCTGCATGGCGAGCCGTAGACGTGCCAAACACGTCGGCAACCGTGCATGGCGAGCCGTAGACGTGCCAAACACGTCGGCAACCGTGCATGGCGAGCCGTAGACGTGCCAAACACGTCGGCAGCCCTGCATGGCGATGCCGTAGACGTGCCGAACACGTCGACAACCGTGCATGGCGAGCCGCAGACGTGCCGAACACGTCGGCGGCGCGAAACTTCGGCCTTGGGGGTAATCGAGGTCGCTGAACACGAATCTGAAGTCGGATCAATCGATATCGATCGATATTATCGATTTTTTGAGGATGGCGTTCAAGTGGCGCGAAACTTCGGCCTTGGGGGTAATCGAGGTCGCTGAACACGAATCTGAAGTCGGATCAATCGATATCGATCGATATTATCGATTTTTTGAAGATGACGTTCAAGCGGCACGAAACTTCGGCCTTGGGGGTAATCGAGGTCGCTGAACACGAATCTGAAGTCGGATCAATCGATATCGATCGATATTATCGATTTTTTTGAGGATGGCGTTCAAGTGGCGCGGAACTTCGGCCTTGGGGGTAATCGAGGTCGCTGAACACGAATCTGAAGTCGGATCAATCGATATCGATCGATATTATCGATTTTTTGAGGATGGCGTTCAAGTGGCGCGGAACTTCGGCCTTGGGGGTAATCGAGGTCGCTGAACACGAATCTGAAGTCGGATCAATCGATATCGATCGATATTATCGATTTTTTGAGGATGGCGTTCAAGTGGCGCGGAACTTCGTCCTTGGGGGTAATCGAGGTCGCTGAACACGAATCTGAAGTCGGATCAATCGATATCGATCGATATTATCGATTTTTTGAAGATGACGTTCAAGCGGCACGAAACTTCGGCCTTGGGGGTAATCGAGGTCGCTGAACACGAATCTGAAGTCGGATCAATCGATATCGATCGATATTATCGATTTTTTGAGGATGGCGTTCAAGTGGCGCGGAACTTCGGCCTTGGGGGTAATCGAGGTCGCTGAACACGAATCTGAAGTCGGATCAATCGATATCGATCGATATTATCGATTTTTTGAGGATGGCGTTTAAGCGGCGCGAAACTTCGGCCCTGGGGGTAATCGAGGTCACTGAACACGAAACTGATGTCGATCAATCGATATCGATCGATATTATCGATTTTTTGAGGATGGCGCTCAAGTGGCGCGAAACTTTGGCCGTGGGGGTAATCGAGGTCGCTCAACACGAATCTGAAGTCGATCAACCGATATCGATCGATATTATCGATTTTTTGAGGATGGCGCTCAAGTGGCGCGAAACTTTGGCCCTGGGGGTAATCGAGGTCGCTGAACTCGAATTTGAAGTCGACCAATCGATATCGATCGATATTATCGATTTTTTGAGGATGGCGTTTAAGCGGCGCGAAACTTCGGCCCTGGGGTAATCGAGGTCGCTGAACTCGAATTTGAAGTCGTCCAATCGATATCGATCGATATTATCGATTTTTTGAGGATGGCGTTCAAGCGGCACGAAACTTCGGCCCTGGGGGTAATCGAGGTCGCTGAACACGAATCTGAAGTCGACCAATCGATATCGATCGATATTATCGATTTTTTGAGGATGGCGCTCAAGTGGCGCGAAACTTTGGCCGTGGGGGTAATCGAGGTCGCTGAACACGAATCTGAAGTCGACCAATCGATATCGATCGATATTATCGATTTTTTGAGGATGGCGCTCAAGTGGCGCGAAACTTTGGCCGTGGGGGTAATCGAGGTCGCTGAACACGAATCTGAAGTCGATCAACCGATATCGATCGATATTATCGATTTTTTGAGGATGGCGTTCAAGCGGCGCTAAACTTCGGCCCTGGGGGCAATCGAGGTCGCTGAACACGAATCTGACGTTTGTTTTTGAGGTATGAAGGTCTGAAAGTTGGGAAAAGAAGATGGTCGGAGTGTTCTCTTCTCGGGGTTTGGGGGCGAAGCCCCCAACCAGTCGGAGGCGGCCGCTAGGCCGCTGAACGACTGGTTTTAGTATAACGTCCTTAGAGCTTCACCTTCCAATAAGTGAACACATTGGCTGGAATTTTATAAG
>OX375869.1:11254879-11373839 GCA_947359475.1 Heligmosomoides polygyrus bakeri | reverse complement strand
TGAACAGAACGATGCCATTGCGAGTGTCGAACACTCAAATCTGGGTGAGTAAGGGCTCAGGAAACTTCAACCGCTAAGTAAGACGCCCTAAAATGGCAGCTGGGCTAAGGCAGTTTAGGAAGCTGAGGAGTTATGAGCACGTCATCGTGAAGCACCTTAAGCACTCTGTTTGCATACGCATTTCAAGGCCGTTTGCTCACCGGGTTTTCCCGTAGAGGTCCACCGAAATTGGAAAAAAATGCGTCACGCAAGCCTCACCTGCATTTTCGCACTCCTGTAACACTGCCTCTTCCTAAGCTACACCGTTCTACTTTAGCGTATCACTAGACCATTTTACTGCCTACAACATGTACGAGTTGCAGCCGAAACGATTTGAACTTGAAAGAGTTATTGAGCTCCGAACACGCCCGTGCGTGCAGTTTGCAAGCGGTCGCCCCTCGATTGAAAGGTTCGATTCTAAATGCATTGTTTGTTCATTGTTTGTTGCATTACACTCCAAAGGCTAGGTGGACAGCCTTGGAGCAATTCTTCAGTAAGGCGGCTGGAAATTTATGATAGAACTCCCCAAACGCTCTCTCTACCAGTTGTCGAACTCACTCGATTGATAGGTTCATCTCTATACGCACTGCACACGGCGCACACTTAAGTCTCGCCGAGATAGACTGGAGAAATTCCCGGCTAAAGCGGATGGAAATTTCTGATAAAATTCTTAAAAACGGTTCGAAATACATAGTATTGAAGGCTTTACATTTTCCAGTAAGGGAAGATAGAAGCGGAGTGAACATGCTTTCTCCCACTCGATTGATAGGATCGATCCTATATACGTTGTGCACGGCGCACTCTCGAAGCATTCCAGGCATGACAGAGCACTGACAACGTACGCCATGCCTTTGATGCTCCGAAAACACTGCACGTCACATGCGCGTCCTGGAAAATAAGGTGCTCTATCGCAAGAGCCTGTTCTCGTCAGTCTTTAGGCCACCCACAGCGAAAATGCGGTGGTCTAATAAAGATTTGGATATGTTTGTGTAGAGCTCGAAGAGATGAACCGAATGGTGCCAACAGTTTCTCAAACAACTTACGGTTAAAGGAGTTATGAGCATGCGACAGTTTGCGACGGATTTTTCCGTCGCAAACCGTCTTTTTGACCGAGCGACGCGGGCGGTATTGTACACTATGAATCAAACAACAGTCGTGGCAAGCCTTTCGAGTGCATGGAGTGATCCGATGTTTCAATGCGCTATATGACTGTCTTTTTGCTGTGCCTTGAGACAAATTTTGATTCATTATGTTTTCTCAAAGATAAAATTTTGTTAAATTTTTTCATAACACTTATTGGGGCTAAAATATTTACAAGAAGGTTATGCCAATTTTTCCGTCTAGAGGAAATTATCCTAACCATCTTATTGAGTCTGTAGTTTAGTTTAACCTGTCCAGTTTGATTTGAAGTGTCTAATCCGAGGTGAAAATGGTATACGCGATCACAGCCGCTATGTCAGGCATTTTTGCTTTGTTGCCGTCAACATCTCAAGGCTGTGGCAAAAAAATATATTCTTAATTCTTATTCCACATGATAGAAAGAGACCTAAAGTACTAAGGAATTCTACATTTTTTATACTCGTGTTCGTGATACTAGCCGATAGGACCTTTCTATGTAGCTTCCTACCGGTGACAGTTCCCCGTCTAGGTTTGTTCCGCTTTTCTAGCGGTGCCTCGCCCCCCCCCCCCTCTTGCCCCCTCTCGGAAAGAAACAGAGTTCTACTCTGTTCCAGACGCATGAAATAGGCTAAAATATCTGGATATTTGGGTTCCTCAACACATGGGGAATGCCGCGCAAATTTTTAATCCCCCTAATCTATGCCGTGTACTAAAGAGGACCTCACCTGACAGACTCGCTGCTGTTGTAAAAATTGTACGAGTAGTTCACATTCCGCCCCTTCTACGTCTATGTTGAAAATCTCCGCCGTTGAATCACTGGTGTGTTTTAAAACATCGCCTGAATCAGCATACCATCACTACACTGATGACGATGCGTCAACGACTTCAGAAAGAAATAGAAGTCCGTGCGCATGCCGAGTAGTGCGATTAAAACTGGGCTACTGAACGTTTCTGGCAGCCTTCACAGCACAATCGACAAAGTGTTGAACCGACCTAAGAATACTCGCGAAGACGTGGGCTAGTGGATTTCGCGATTTTTAGGATCTCTATTTTTCCTTTAATGTTCTTGTATTGTGACATGATTGGAGATGCTCAATAATACGATACCATCCGTGCTTTTTAGTCTTCAAGCGGAAAAACGGAAAGACTCCTTGCCCGCAGCCTTTGATTAGCTCTTCAAACTGCATGCATTGCAAAAAAAAAATCCGATATTCCCTTGAGTTCATGAAGTTATCCAAGAAGAACACCTTATGTACAACACCATAAGGCAATTAAGAACACTAACTTAGTGCGTTTTTAGACTTGTTGATTTCCGTGCGTTGTTTGAAGTATTGAATCTTCGGCTATCATTTACTACACCTCTAGTTGGTTTGTCTTCGTTTCTTCTCACCTGAGTGTTTATTCACATACCACCTGTACCACCTGTCGTCTCGTTGACTATCGAGTTGCTCAAGCGGGTTCCGGTAGCGCTTCCATTCGTCCCTGTAGCGTGCCAGAGTGTACCAATGGGTCCTTCTCGCTCGAGATACAGAATGAGCGTCATGTTGCTCGTTCGGGGCTTTCACGAAGGAGTCCGACCAACTCGTTCGTGGGCGTCCTGGACCGAATTCATCAACGACTTAAAGCAATTTAACGGCGAAAACACTGCCAAAATCGCTGATAGGGCGGCTTACCAAGCGATATGATAAGACATTTCACCATATCGCTTGTTGGTAAGCTGCGTTATCAGGAATTTCAGCTGTATTTCTCCGTAAAGTCGCTATAAGTCGTTGATGAATCCGGCCCCTGGTATCCTCCTGACATCCTGTGGAGTCCAATCGGTGACGGCTCTCGTGCAAAGTGTGTCTGCGAAGCGCATTACGTGGCCGGCTAAACTATTTTTCGACGACTTGGTCATGCGACAGCATCTTTGGTCTTTGTTTGTCTACGTAAAATGAAGAAATAAATAAATACGTACTCATTTTGATACGTTGATGGTCCTTTTGTCGGCTGGAGGTTTTCTCAGCGGGGACCACAACTCTTCCAGACCGCTCGATCTCTGGCAGCTTGCATCCAGTGAGGCAGACTCTCTGAAAGAGCTTGAGAATGAGTCTGTCCATTTGCGATCGTCCCAGTGGTCGCTTATGGGAGCCATTCTGTGACACGGAGGCTCTATCTATCGTCCTTTTGTCGAAGCAGGTGTTCGGCCCAGCGATATTTGGAATTCTTCATCTACTGCAGCGGGTCTGCTAATTGCGACTTCTCCATTAGCTCCGAGCTTCGTAGGCCTTCTTGCCATTGCTGACGAAGGCTTGTCCTCAGAAGACATCTCTCAAGTGCACGATGCGTAGTTTGCATTGCTCTGGCGATTGTCTTGTTGTCGGGTCAGGTTTCCGTCGCTTAGCACATCGCAGGCAGTACAGAGGCATTGAACATCGACGCCCTGACGCCGGCATCTTTGACCTGATCGGTGATTTCGCGAATCGACCTGAAGGCTGCCCATGCTGCGCGTCTCCTGCGGGCGATTTCAGGAGCGAGGTCGTTACCCATGTTCAGCTCTCTTCCTAGACAGACGTTGGAGTTGACCTGTTGTAGAGCGACTCCATTTAACCTTACGAGTCCCGTGTCACACCACTGGTTGACCATAAATCGCGTTTTGGACGTATTCATGTCCAATCCAATCTTCATACCAGCCACATTGAGCTCGGTCAGCTTTTCCTCGACATCTGCCATGCTGGTAGAGATGAGAACAATATCGTAAATAAATAAATAAATAAATAAATAAATAAAAAATAAATAAATAAGCAATTATTCGGGATCGGCATCGAATCTGTCCATCCATAAGGCGAAGTGAAAGACGCCAGTAGATTTTTAAAAATTAGAATGTGACCTTTGGGAATAGGAGGTTTCCGCCGCCCGGGCCAGAATATAGGCATCAAATCAAGATTGTTAGCGTTTACTAGGTGTTTTTCTTTTCATCTAATGAATCATTTAGTGCTGATACAAAACAAGGGATCTATTCTTCAAAGCAGACAATTTGAAGATCTGTTTTATACTCTTCACTTTCACTTCATTATTAGAAAATCTATAGTTCTTCCTACAAGTCTGATTCGGTTCACTATTGTAGTTCGCTATTGTATTTTGACAGCGTTTCTTCATTTCCACTGTTCCCAAAGTTTAGGACACACCACACATTTTACTTCTGTCGGTTATCGTGTGAATTCAATTTAAGCGTATCTATGATTATGGAATAACGTGCGCTTTCCAGTCAGAATATAAGTCGGTATTTTACCTGTCCGTGTGCGACTGTCTTTGAAACGCAGCAGTTGAGTGTTCTGCTACAAGCGCCAAGCATTCATCTTTCCTCTATCAGCCATTTTGTGCCGGATTTGTCTTGGGAGGATACAATCTGACTTGACTACTGGTTGGCCACCTCAAGGCTTTGTAAAGATTAAATGGGCATCAAAACCACTTTCGCAGTATGCAAGAGTAATGGAGCGCACGGCGCATCACATCGGTTTCAAAAGTATAAGGTCACCCCTAATTTTGTAAATTTTTCATTTTGCGGTATGGGGCTTCTTTCACTGAATTCGTCGTGGACGAAAACCATACCTGAAAATGAATAAGAAACATCTCTTGACCGCCGTTATGGGAAATAAGTTTAAAAATTCTGTCTGGCACATTTCAGCCAAGTTCTTTAGGATATCAGTCCAAATGGTTCCACGCCACCTCGATTGACGTTGAATTGCTTTCCGTTAGCATATACCTGTCCTACAATAACTCCCCAGATGTTCTCAAACGGGTTTAGGTGAGCAAGCTGGCCAGTCTAGCACGCGGACATTTTTGCAGTTCAACTACAGGATGGTTAATCTAATTTGCATGTTCTGAAGCATTAGCTTGCATAAACGTGAATTTCTGTGTATGATGTTCACCAAGATATGGTAGTAGTTGATCTTGAAGATTATTCTGATAGTTCTGAAAGTTTATTCGACTCATGATCAATGAAGGCCGAGGAACACCAGAGCTACAGAAGGCTCCCGAGACCACCTGGGAGCCTCCACCGAATTTATGACTGCTGAAGACGAGTGGATCCAGATCCCGCAGGTAGCAGTGAGATCCATCAGGGCCTTCCAAATTAAATTCTTTTCGTCGGAAGAGAATACCTGAAAACACCGAACTCGTTCAAGTAGGGGCATTTCATAGTGAAAAAATGGAGTACCGTAAAAATGGAGTGTCCTGATGTTTCTATGCGCAAACAGTAGACGTTCGGAATTGTGGCTATCAGTCAGCCTCGGAGCCCTCTTCATCGACTCACGAACAAAGTTGCCGATCTGTCTGGCTGCTCTCGAGACGATGCATTGAACGATAAGTCCGCCTTAACGTGGCTGAGAAGAGATAGACATTCGAGAAGAGTCGCTGAATGTGTTGAAAATCTTGTCCAGAGAGCACAGAAGGTCTTCCAGACACTGGTTCTCTTCCGTAGCCAACAGGGTCGTTCAGAAAGTTGAACACAGCGCATCTGGAGCGACAAAGTTGAGCAGCGATTTCACGAATGGAGTATCCTGCCTGATATAGAATTCGAACCTGAGCGTGTTCCTCGACGGACAAGCGTGTGCCACGCAACATGTTGTTATTAGGACATTGAATAATAGCAAAGCCAATGTAGAGCAGTTTTGGTTTGACAGGACGAAAAATTGCAAGTATAACACACGTTGGTGGCCTTAATCCTTTGAATCAGTGAAAGCCAATAATTTCTTCTTATAAAATTTTGCATATAATAAAGGTTTCATCTATTTTCCGGTATGGTTTTCGACCACGGCGAATTCAGTGGAAGCAGTCTCTTGCCGCGAAATGTCGTAAAAACAAAATATTCAAAAATAGCGGTGGCCTTATTCCTTTGGAACACACTTATTAGCGAGAACCTTATTTCTTCATGAGTATGAACAACATATGAACAGTTTTTTCGGGGCGCTCTATGTCACCACATGCACCCCTCGCAATAAGATGGGGTTTGCAAGAGTGCAAAAGACATGCCCCATATAGGATCCAAACCTCTGACCTTCCGCGGACATTAGAATCTATCCTAGTCGGGGGAGGACATATCTAAAAATTATGTAACAAGTTTACTTGCGATTCACGTAGCGTCTTCTAGAAGGCAAAATAGGGCCTAAGCTGAAAAAATTTACAAAGAAAAAAATTACATTCGGTTTCGCCACGATTGTAAAAATGCAATGCTATTTGCACTACTCATCCCTATCCAAACGCGGTTTTTCTGAATTCGAGCTTTCTGAAAAAACGCGTCTTCTTTGTATATATTCAAATTTGGATGTTCGCAATTTCTGAGCATTCGAAATCATTCGAATAATCGAAAAAATTTGAAGGGCATAATTATATGGCAGACCTTGGAATTCCATCTCTTTCCTCGTTTTCTGCGAAACCGTTTTTGTGACTTTTCTGCAAGCATGTACAATTCCGTTGCTCCGCTAAGAACAGAAGATACTGGATAAATGGGTTAGGGGAGGTGGTGGGTTGAATCATCTTTTACCGAGTAGATATTCGGGGATCAGGCCAGTATCCTACGGTTATTAGATTCGATGACGTATCTGACGGTTCGGAGAGGACCTTTCTAGCTGCTAAATGCATTACTTCTATCAATTCTAGTGCGCCATAGAAGGCATGAAGAACATGTAGCATGGAAATAAAAATAAAAACGAATTCGCGCGCTGTCTTGACGTCATGGCAGCCTGGGTGGACACATCTTAACCACGACACCCTCGCACGACCGCGTTTCACCACCGCGACGTCGCCTTGGAAAAATGTCGTGGAGGCTTCCACAACTCATCTTTCCTGTTACTTCAACCCCAAACCTCTTCTGTTTGCTCGAGAGACTAGTGGATGCCTAACGAAATCTTGGGGCGCAGACATTTCTGCCCCTTTGCCGCAAAAAGAGGGAGATCGCACTCCACACAATTTCAGAAATAGTATTCTTACGGCAAATGTCAATTATGAATTTTTGTTACTTTTTTAAAATATTAGTCTTCAAATCTTTTAATAATCTAAATTCACCACACTTTTTACACACATAAAGATCACGATTTTTATTTCTGCCTTATTACCGAGCTACCTCACTTACTATAGGTCATTAAGATGTACATATAATATTCTGCTCACAAAGAAGAAAGAAGAATATTTATAATATTTTACTCAATACGAGTAAAAATTTGAAATAATAACGTATAGTACGAAGGCAACAGCCATACAAAAGTTAAACAACAACAGTACCCAGAGCGGTGTTACATGGTACAGCTAATTCCGATGATTTCCATAGTGCGAATAAAAAGCAAATAATATCAACAGAAATGGGAAGCACACTATGTGAAAGAGATGTAATGAAGGTTGTGCAAAGGAAGAAAGCAACACAGACGTTCCAGTGTAGACTATCATGAGGAACTTAATAGAGATCAATTCAATTCACCATAAAGGTGGCTTTAAGTCTTTCAAATAGAGCTTCAGGATGGCCGCGCCGTATTTGTGTACGCAGTCAAGATGAATGAAGGAATACTCGCAGCACGGATTGATGTCGTCGCAGAAAGGATTCGGCTCTAGAGAGAACAATGCGTAGTTGAGCCTGAAACGATGTCTCTTTATGTCACTGAACTTTGAGGATTTCAATTTTCAGCAGTTCCACATCAACCTCTTTGCACAGAGTCATGTTTTCTTAGATGGGAAAACTTACGAGGCTATTTGTTGTACAAGTTGCAGGTGTTTGTGCTTTGGCCAATGTATCTCAATCAGTAGCTGAATGTAGGTAGCTTAAAATTAGAAGTGATTCCTTTAAAACGAAATCGAACTCTGTTCCATCCTAGTGAGGAGTAAGCTCTTCATTTAGTCCCTTTTACAAAGAAGGTAAAGTCAGAAGTGCAATGTTTTACAGAGACTGCACAATGAGGTAGTTCTACACTAAATAGTTAAATGAACAGTTGTGATGCGGATTTGTCAGAGTCTACCCCAAACATGAGTGATTAAACTTTATTCAAATGAATGATTTCGTCAATGATGCGTTAACACCATGACGAAGACCAAAGCTGCTAAAAGCTTGAATGCGTATTTCAATGCGCCGCGGCGATAATTGCACCATCCTATCCTAAATACTAGTGAAAGAAGAAAACAACAAAACTGAAAGAAAAGAAAAAAATGAGGCGAGCAAAGCTCGAGGCACCGAACGATGCCGCGAAGAGGACGACATAACTATACATCATTTTCAGGTCTAATTGGAAACTTTTCAAATCATGTTGGACACTTTCAAACCAAAGTGGAAACTTTTCAAATCAAATTGGACACCACGTCAAAATGGACACTTTTCTAAGCTCGCCTAAGACTGACTTTTGAAATCAATGAGAACTCTTTCGAACTTCCGAAAACAACCTAAATACAGGTTGAACTACAAACTCGATAAATAGATAAAAAGATTGTCAAGTTGTCATGGCGGTTTCGGTTATAGGGCGCGTAAACTCTAGTTTATCCTTGCGTAGCCACGTCGCGCGGCACAACGATCGTAATTGATATCGATTTTCGCGCCGCCCAATCGATATCTATTCCGAGAATTGTGAGGCCGGGGGCATACTTCCATCGCTGCGATGCCATCGCGGCGCTCAGTTCATGGCCATTCCGCCGCACGCGGCCGAATAGTCAAAGAAAACTTCGCCGCGGCCGCCGCAACAGTGGCGCTCGGCATGCGCGATGGCTTCCCGCGCCCATCGCGGGCATGGCATACTTTTTCGCGCCGCGCGCGGAGTTTAACGTTGGTCCTGGATGGATCGCCGTCGCGCTCCCTTGCAGAGCGATGAGCGATGCGACCAGCACAGAGAAATTCAAATTCTTTCGCGTCGCTCTGCAAAACTCATCGCCGCGATTCCATCGCGGCGACGGTAAGTATGCACGAGGCCTGACGCGCGGCGCAGCGTGAAAATGTAAAATAGAGCTAACACTGATGGTGAGCGAATCCTTGAGTCCTTGAGTATGCGGACTCGTGTACCTCATCATCGCGAACACCGTATTTCGAAGGCGTGACTCCTTTGTCTTTCTATAGCGGGAGTACCAAGACCAAAAAGATCTACATGATCCTTGTGAAGCATAGCGATCGAAAGCGGTCACAGATGCGAAGGTGGTGCCATAGGAGACGGTCTGATATGCACTCTTAAGTTCGCCCCTCCGAGGCTGAGGCATGTCAAGCGATGCGGTCCACCGAGAATCAAGCTGAAGGAAAACGCAGCAGCTTTTGTTTCTCGAATTCGGTTGCCGACAGTGACAACGGTCTATGAAACATGGAAAGATGCCAGCGATACGATATTAGAAAAACTGCACGTTCTGAATTAGGCAGACTAAGGCTGGACACCGCAAGATCGGGAAGCAGGCATGTCTGTGAACTACCGACGTGAGAGAAAAAGTCCGTGAGAAGAAAAGATTATTGCTCAAGAGAAAAGACAAGACCGCGGACAATTGGCGTATGTACCAGGAGACCAAGAAAGCGGCCAAGAAGGCCGTAGCCGTTGCAAAAGGCGCTCATTATGATGAGCTCAGCGATAAACTTGCGATGGTGAACGACATATTTATCGCCTTGCCAAAGCACGCCATCGCCAGGCTGAGGACATCGAGAAATTCCTAGGCGTCAACGTTGAGAACGATCATCTACTGATGAACCGCAAAAGGGCAATGAAACGACGGCATGGACTACTTCGAGAGAATCTCGACAGTAGTTTGCTCATCCGCCCATCCCTTGCGTCCCTCCTACGCACGGCCCTGTGCAGAAAATCACTGTGGAGGAGATGGAAGAGGCTTTGAAGGAGATGAAGCCAGGCAAAGAACGGGCTCCGACGATATAGCGGCCGACCTATGGAGGTTGAGGTGCTGGAATCCTGCTGAGTGGCTAACAGTGTTTTTTCAGCCAGGTTGTTGCGGAAAAAAGGTACCTGGTAGGTGGCAGAAAAGCACGACGTTCCCGATAAAGAAGAAGGGCAGTCTAGCGGACTGCACGAATTGCCGTCCAATTCGATTGCTCTCGCACAGCATGAAAATCTTCGAGCGAATTGTAGATAGACGAATCCGTGAGACCGTCCAGCCTTCCAGCAATCAGTGCGGCGCCCGCCTCCTGATAGAGAGACATCGCGAAAAGCAGAAACCGCTGCACCTTTCTTCGACTTAGTGAAAGTATTTGGTCGTGTACCGCATAGGGAGATGGTATGGTACGCCTTACGACAACACGCTGTTCCCGAAGAGCTTGTTGAGTGGGTGCGCATGCTTTACTGCCCAAAGAGTAGAGTACGAGCGCCAGCCGGCAGATCGGCAGAGTTTCCTATCTCCGTCGGTGTTCACCAAGGCTCTGCGCTTTCCACGCTCCTTTTCATTGTCGTGATGGGTACCATTTCAAAAGGAGAAGAAGAAAAAAAGAAGAAGAAGAAAAAAAAAGAAGAAGAAGAATTTTCTCCAGAAGTAAAAATTTTATTACAAATTACTAGGGCTCGTATCGCGGCTAAGCGGAGTGCATAGGTGGCGTAGTAGGGAAGAGCTCGGGCTCGAGAACGAGGGGTGGGGGTTTGGATCCCGCAAACTGCGTTTGTTTTGCTCTTTTGCAAAATCCATGTTTATCATATAGGTAGTCCACCTAGGGGTATTATAGTGTGTTATAGAGCATGTTTACATATAACATACCACTCATACCGTTAACAAGGGTCGTCCAGGCAGGGTCACCGATTTCGCTGAAACTTTGTCTAGGGGGTTATTTGGGGTGCTGATCACGAATCTGATATCCGTTCTTCTTGATTCGGCTGGATAATATAGATACAGGAAGGCACAGGATTACATTCTTAAAGTTTCTGCCGGTGACGGCAGGTAGAGACAGAATCGTGAAAAACGGATGTCAGATTCGTGATCAGCACCCCAAATAACCTCCCTAGCTGAAGTTTCAGCGAAATCGGTGGCCCTGCCTGGACCACCCTTGTTAACGGTATGGGTGGTCTCTGACCGGATCGTGAAAAAAGGATGTCAGATTCGTAATGATATAACCCCCTAGACAAAGTTTCAGCAAAAAAATTTTTCGACCGAAGTCTTGTCGGTGGAGTCGGAACTTTTAACTAGTGCCACAAAATATCTATCGTTACATAACTATAGCTTCACACAAAATAGGCTTGAAATAAGTGACACACAGAAGGGAACATGTTAGCTAATCTGTAGTTTGAAGCATATGTTATATGTAAACATGCTCTATAACACACTATAATACCCCTAGGTGGATTTCCTATATGATAAACATGGATTTCGAAAAAGTGCAAAACAAGCGCAGTTTGCGGTCACCCCTCGTTCACAAGCCCGAGCTCTTCCCTACTACGCCACTTGTGCACTGCGATGGATACGAACCCTCATCCCGCGGGTGCCCGTCAACTGTGGAGCACGTGAGTCAACAGGGCGCCAACACGCGATTCCGTCGCCCCTAACTCTGCGCAGAGTTGTATTGGGGTCGAGATACCTGCAGTTTGTTACTTCCCAGGGAGAGGCGGTTCTGCCCATATACAACACTTGCGCCGTTCCGACCTACCGTTGAGATAGTATCCTGGTTAGACGAGCTTTGAAGAGCGTCCAATTTGAGGTGAAAAATGTCCAATTTGATTTGAAAAGTGTGCAATTTGACCTGCAAATGGTGTATACGCGGGCACAGCCGCCATCTTACACATTCTTGCGCTGTTAGCATCAAAATCAAAATCCTATGGGAACCTAAGTAAATTCTAACGCAAAAAATGTATTTTAGAGCACGAAATATCCTACACGAGGAAAAAGAGACCTAAAAAGCTGTGGAAGCCTAGCTTTTTTTCTACTCGCGCTACTAGCCTAAAGGACCTTTACATGTCCGTAGTTTCTACCGGTGATGGTTCACCCTGATTACCTTCCTTGTGCCTTTTTTGCGATGCTGCCTCCAACTAGGGCAGATATCCGAAGCCTATTATCTCACAAACACGTCAAGTAAACTGAAGTATTCGAACATTTTAAAGAGGGACGAGTTCCACACACATTTTATCACTGCGCCCAATTTTTGCCGCATGCTCCAGAGAACTCACCTGACAGACTCGGTGCCGCTGTAAAAATGGTATGAGCGCTTCATATTCCGCCCCTTCCACGTCTATTTTAAGGATCTCTGCTGTTGAATCGTTATTGCGTTTCAGAAGATCGCCTGAATCAGTATACTATCACTTTACTAATTGCGATGCGTTAACGTCTTCAGGAAGAAATGTGAGTCCGTACGCATTCCGAGTAGTTCAGATAGAAGCAGAATATTGCACGTTTCTTACAGCCTTTACACCGCAGTCGACACAATACTGAACTGACCTAAGGAATACTCGCCAAGACTTGGGTTGGTGGATTTGGCGATTTTCAGAATCTCTATTTTTCCGTTAATGCGCTCGTATTGTGGCATAATGAAAAGTTGATCATTCTGTAAGCTCAAAAATACTATACCGACCGTATCTTTTTGTCCTTGAGTTTCCTTCCCGCCGCTTTTTGATAGCGCTCTTCCGATAGCATACTTAAAAAGTCCGATGTTTCGGATCAGCATCGAGTGATCTATTCGATGAAGCGAGAAACGCCCAGTAACTGCTGATTCGATGAGCCGTATTGATTCATGCATGACCTTACGAATGGCTATGTGGGAAGAGGGTAGAAACTGAAGCATTACCTGGAATTCACAAGAGCGTGGAGGTTGATGAATGCTAGGGTAGAATTATATCGTTTATCGAATTATGTCACATCATAAGCGCCGAACTTGCCCTCTGTCCACTATCCCCTGTTGGTAAACTTAGCTCTGTATAAATAGCTCCTCATTTTTGTAGGCTACCACTCCCTGCCCTACTGATGATCCTCTAGGAGTCAAGGTGGTAACATTTCAGATCCTTAGTATCCTGTATAGGGCTAAGAGGTGAAACAGGATATTACTTACAACTAAGTCTTGCATTTCATTTCACATATCCATTGATTTCCTCTAAGCTATTACCCACTACCATTAACCCATTAACTTAACAATCACGAATCCGGCCACTGAATATAGGCATCGAATCAAAATTTTAATGTTTACTGGGCGTTTTTCCCTTCTTCGGGTAGGTCGTTCATTGCTAATCCAAAGTATCGGATTTATTTTTTAAAGCCCACTATTTGAAAAGCACTATCAAATATCGGCGAGAAAGACCTTTATGTGTTTTTCGATCAAAGATCAAAGATACAGGCTGTTCATGTACGGCTAGACGGTATTCATCACTTACCTTATCGTATCCGTATATTCGACATGTCTTGTTGCTAAAGTTTTGTACATCTACATCAAAACTGATATCTCCATTAATGCCGAGTGAGTATATGCTAGAATATAAACCTTAAAAATTGTTTTAGGCTTTGTAATTCTTGACACACCACAGTCTCCAGAATGCGTGTTGAACAAGACAGTCGATAATGGAGTTTGGGAGCGCTATATTCTCAGTTTCCGAATTTAATAAGAGTGATTGAGAAAGTGTAACACAGTGAAAAGCGGCTGTTGCGTTCGATCAAGCAACATCGGTGGTGAGATGGCGGAAGGCGCTCCTGCCCGGTCAGTAAGTGGTGCGGGTTCAAGTCCCACCTGGCGCTAGTGTTTTGGTCGCAACAAGGCATCGTTATGAGATCGTCAAAACCTTCTAACGTTTCACATCAGTGCTCATCAGGTCTCTGTTGTGACTGGATGGTGCTGTTGCTCTTCGACGTTGTTCAGTGCTTTCGTGGTCTCGTGCTTTTTCAGCGGCTCTACTTTCAATGCGTCCAACAACAACATTCTTTTTCAATCCTATTCACTTTGAACTTGTACTTACTTACTTGTGCTATCTACCCCTTACTGTACTAACAACTCAGTTAATCAGATACCTTCTTCAATGACGAGCCTCGGGGTAACTAATTTTAAACATGTTTTGCATGAAGATAGAGGCGAAACGAAACATGCTTAACGCTATGGCTGTCATCGTTCTGGTTGTTGTTGTCCTTTGCTTGTGATTGTTTTGACATGGAGTTCATGTTGTTGAGGAATTATAAAATTTCGAATGAGTTTGGGTAAATTTATGCAACTGATTCTATCTCACGATTTGTAGCTGATTCTATTAAAAACTCTGGATTCTTTCTACAGGTTCTGATTCGGCCTTCCAAATATGGAAAATTCGCTCCTGTTTTTTGATTTTTAAGCGGATTAGACGCAAAAGCCGTCGTCTTCGGTGTTTTTCACGCTGCCGTTTGGGATGCGTCACGCATTCTATTTCTGTAAGATATCGATTTATTCAAAAGTTACTTAAGCATTGGAATAACGTGCAGTTTCCTCACAGAATACAAGTCAGTATTCTATTTTTCAGGTGCGACTGTCCTTGAATTTCGGCATTTGAGTGTGTTTTATAGTTTATTGATCCACGTGAGATTTTCAGCTTCTTTATAATTCAATACTTCGGCACTATCAACTCCTTCAAGGACTTAAATGGTTAAGAACCTTTTCGGAATTGAAAAACCAAACATCCCAGTGAAATCCTGCAGAAGGGCTTGGGAACGCTATTGAGGCACGCGATTAAAGGATAATAGTATCTTATCTTTTCGCACTCGTTTGGTATCAAGTCACCAACCCTGGAGGGATGAAAAGCTTGGTTAGCTATGGTGGTACTCGAGGCGATGAACCTCGATTCAGAATGCACGCGACAACCGGCGTCTCCTCCAACTGCGCTGACCACGTTTGCGGTTACGACGAAGCACTGCGTTGCAGCAATTTACAAAAATACTGTATGAATCTAGGGCGTGGTGTGGTTTTCCCGATTTTATGACGTCAATGATTTTGACATCATACCAGGAAAGTTGAATCTGAGAGAATATAAAGAACATTACGTTTCAGATTGGATGAAAGAGACATGTCCAGTATGAAGATCGTTTTGCAGAGAAAATTTGTTATGAGAGTAGTCTAATTACGACCGCACCTGCAATTTCCTTTGGGAATACGATCTATGTTGCAAATGTACTTTCCGCCATCAGCCACCAGTCCAACACGAACGAGATTCGCACAAAAAACCTTAAACTGATACACATCGCATAAGAGTTATGGGAATTGTTTAGCTGCTATGCAAAAGTTCAAGGAGCAGTTTTTAAAGCATAATTTGAAGAAAACCTACTTCTAAATGTTGTACAAAATTATTTTTAAACATTGGATATAAGCGTAAATTATTTGTACCTCTGGTCCGACAACGGTGTAGAATGTAGACATTGTATAAGAATTCATATTTCTGAGAAACTTCATGCGCTCCGGCACTTTCTTTTCGTAGTACGAGCGAATCCAGTCTGAAATAGGATCTCTTAATGCTAGCGTCACTTAATATCCTATTAGCCGTATAATTCCGTAACTATTTTTCATTTTATCTACTATTCAAGCGTTAAAAGGAAGCACCCTGTTATATTTTTCAGGGTAGAAGTGGTGTGCGCGACTCGAGAGTTATTAAAGCACTGGAAATGTAGCCGGGAGAAACACTTTAATCATCCATAGTTACGCGGCCAAGACGTTCTGGGTCTGATAAATATTAGGCTGGTCAAGAAGTCTTGATCCGATTTCATGAGTTGAAAATGTAAATTTTATGCAGCGCTGGTGTATTCTATGTTGCGACCTGTGATGGGAAAACTGTGATATAAGTGAAGATCCTTGTGCGCAGTTAGCAAAGCGAAAATCCACTCAATGTAAGATGACCCCCCGAGCCACATTCACCCATATTATGTGCCCCAGATTGTAGCTATTTATTTATTACATGTGGTATCTCATTTGGGAACGAAATTACCCGAAGTACGAGACATTATTACGGCTCTAATAACACGTAGCTACTGAGCGTCATAATATCGAAGGGAACGTTCAAGAATAATGGGAAATGAAAGGAGCACAACGAAATGTATAACAGGTAGCAAACGAAAAGGAATCGTTCTGATTCTGATGGTGCGTGCATAACCAGGAATTGAGGAAGAGGAAGAAATGCGATCTGGGGCCGGATTCATTAATGCTATCCCGCGGATCTAGGAGGTAGAGATACCCACGATGAAACCTGCGTCTCTGACTCTTACCTTATCTTTACCTGACTTTTCCCCACGGGTTCAATTGTTGATGGATCCGGCCTCTGCAGTTGATACGAGCTCCAGATAAGAAAATTTTGGAGCAACCTCTTCTTGTGGTGGATGCTCACTGTGTACAAACCATATTCAGAGGCCTGATTCATAAATGAGTTCACCCAGGATTGTGAAGGTAGAGGGTAGAAACTGAAACATTACCTGGAATTCATAAAAGCGTGGAGATCGGTGAATGATGGGATAGAATTATGTCATTCACCGAATTGAATGAATGCCTCTACCCACTATCCCCTGTTGGTAAACTTATGGCCTCCGCACACTTTTGCGGCAACGCGGCAGGTATCGTAGGAGGCAAAACTGCTGCTTTGGCGTCACTCATCCTCAGCCTTGCAGCCCCATTCTATAGCCAACGCGGGTCTTATCAGCTTCCTTCTAGGTCCCGCCACGACCAGCTGGAGCCCTGACAGAAGTTTTCAAAGCAAGGCGGCTGGAGCGGCTTGAATCATTGTTGTCGCTGTCGTTTTGGCGGTGCCGCGTCTGCCGCCCAGGCGGTACATTTGTTTATTTATCACTAAATGGATAGACATGCAAAGAAAAACAGAACAAATGTTATTATAAAAGTTTAAGTTAAAGCTCTTGTAAACAGGAAAAAATCAAAACAAGCAACAAAAATCGTCCTAGTAAATATGAGAACTACTAAGCTGCATCCTGAAGATATCGGTCAAAATGTTTTTTGTATTGCCTCACATCAGCGGCAAACTCTGCTCCTCTGCCCTATGTTTAAAGACAGGGCTGCCTCGTAGTCGCAAGAATGTGCGGAGGCCTTTATCCTAATATACCATTTTCAATTGAAATTTAACGTTGTTCAAAACAAATTTAGCGTTTTTCAAATCAATTTCAATGTTCTTCTGGAATCTTTCCCGTACCATATAATCGGATCCCTCCACTCTTTCTTGTCATTGGGCGATATACCAAGTTTGCATGAGCAACGATCAACAAGACGTCCAACAAAGTCAGTGACACGGCTGATGCAGTCGAGTGTCTCGGAATCAGAAGGAGATCTTGGTCAAGCGGTGTTCGTCGACGAAAGGATCACACACGAAGCTGCTCAGATTGCTGGTGTCATAGATAACACTGCACGCAGCATTATCAACTCCTACAAACGGGAAGGCAAAATAGTTGAGCGCACTCGCGGAGGTAATGGTTTGAGTTCACACCCAGTCACTCGCTGTTTCAGCACTCAGTTTTCAATCTATGGGTCAATCAAAAAAACTTATTGCTGAGACTTGCTTCTCATCCAAGAGGTTGTCAAGCGACATCCATTTCTCAAGGATGAAAAAACTCGACGTCTGTATCAGTTTCTACGATTTTAAACGCTCTAAGGAAACTCCAAATCACACTATAAAAAGGACTTGGCAGATACTCATCACACTTCAAAACGCCTAAAGGCCTAAAAAAGGACTTACTTTCACTTGCTCATTCTGCTATTTTGGATAGTTACTGCTGTGTTGTTATTTGTATTTTGTATTGTTTATCGTATTGTTATATCACTTGTAGTTTTATTGTTCAATTTGCTTATTTCGTCGCATTACTACTGTAGTACTGCATAACTTGCTAGTTGTTTCTAATTTTTCGTTGCATAGCCTTTTTTGCAAGCAGAAATTTTTTGAAAAGAAGTAAACATTGAAACGTACAACTTGCAAAGAAGATGATATATCATATCATAAATGGTATATCATATCACAATTGATATGATATACCATTTATATCATATCAATTGTGACTCAGATGCAGAACTGAGCGCCCGTGTATGACTTTTCGCAAAAGCAACGGGTCAATGTTTTCCGAGAACTTATGCGTCAACGTAATATTTTGAGGAGCGGAGGTGCTCACTGTGTTGTTTATTTTAGCCGCTTAGGCATGTGCTTTAGACTCCTCTGTTGAAATAAGTGGTGTATTGAGCGCACATATGGATAGAATGGCAATCCCGGTATAAAGCTTGTAATGCGCCATATTTATGCTTGTCTAACCTCTGAAGGGATATCCTATCCTACTATATATAAAAGGGTTAAGGCCTCCGCACATTTTTGCGGCAACGAGGCACGCGGCAGGCAGGAAAACTGTGGCATAGGAGGCAAAACTGCCTCGTAGTAGCGAGAAGAAGACGCGGCGCGGCAGTCCCGCCCCACTCCATCACCAGCGCGGATTTATTATCATTATCCGGTCACTAGAGCATAGAACAGAACCGTGTCGTGTCGCAAAGCGGATGCGGCGCCAATAATGCCTTGAATCACTATTGATTGCAGCTTTGGCGATATCAGCTGCAGGTTTGACAGCATCCTCTTCGTCTCTGTTCTATGTTTATAGATAGGGCTGCTGCGTTGACGTAAAAATGTACGGAGAATTTCTGTGCATTTGGAACCGTCTGTTTTCATGACATTTCGCGTCAAGAGGCTGCTTCCACTGAATTCGCCGTGGTCGAAAACCATACCGGAAAGTAAATCAGAAACCTTTATTATATGCAAAATTTTATAAGAAGATATTATTGGTTTTCCACTGATTCAAAGGTATAAGGCCACCAACGTGTGTTATACTTGCAATTTTTCGCCCTGTCAAACCAAAACTGCTCTACATCGGCTTTGCTATTATTCGTACGTCTGCACAAGAACTTTCATGAAAGTCGCGCAACGACCGTCGGGTTTCAGAAGACGTGTGTCCAACGTCGTGCGATTTAGACTACATGTCACCGACGTTGTGCAACAGACGTTCAGTTTCACAAGACGTGTTACTAAAGTCAAGCAACAAGACTTCGGTTCGAAAGGCGTGTCACCGACGACATGCAACATGTGTTCGGGTTCAGGGAACGTGTGACCGATCTCGCGCAAAAGGCGTCTTGATTCAAAAGACGAATCACAGTCATCCGGGTTCAGAAGTGTAAAGTGGACCTCGATCGGGGGGGGGGGGACACCAGAGCGTGGAACCCGTAAGAAGGAACCAGTAAGGGAGAGGGATCAATAGGAGGAACAAAGAAGGAGACCAGGAGGTGGGACCTGGAAGGGAAGGCCAATAATGGCCAATAACGGGGCTAGTAAGAGGCGACCAGCAAATATAAGGAACAAGAGGAGATCAGTAAGAGAGACAAGGCCTCCAGGCCTAATTCAAAAGACGTTTCGCTGACGTCCTGCCATCAGCGTCGGTGGTCCGAAGATGTGTCTCCATGGCCCCCCCCCCTCCCCCCCTCTAGACGTTTGGCGGTTGCTAGGACACGACGTTGGTCTTCATTTCCAGTAGTACTTCTTGCAAACGCCTGACTTTGTAAATAAAATTTATACAATTTTTTTTGGGTGTGATGAAGGGGAACGTAGTGTTCGTAAATAGGATAGATACCAAAACCTTTACCTGATTGGTTACTTGTCTGATTAAGCTCCTCTTCGTCAAACGCTTTAACATCGACGACCTTATTCTCGCTCCAGTTCTGATATAGGCCTATGAGATAGAAGACGAAGGCGACAAAGCACTGCAAAACGGCCTTCTTCAGCGGCTTGTCCATCTGGCAACCACTTCGGTCGGCCGACCGCTCACGGCAGGATAGAGCAAACCAATGGATATCATAGCTTCTGCGTTGGAAGACCTTACGCGTTAGCTCTGGAAGCGCAGCATTCTTGATACGTCACAAACGGGCCTGCTAACCGATATGGATCCACTTTGATCGTTGAGAGTTCTAATAAAGAGGCTTTTCAAAATTTTAGATAACACCTTAGCAACGAAAGCCAGGTAACAGTCCATCTGCCTAGGTTATCATCGTAGATCGAAATCGAAATCGAAAGACAAACCTGCTGTGGAAAAAGATAAATTAGCTTGAGGCTCGAGTATTATTTATATGAGTAAATATACAAATTTTACACATAGCATATCGAAAGTGGAGTTAAAGAAAAGGGAGATGTTCTTGTATCAAAAACGAGGGCTTCAAGCCATCCCTTCAATTGGCGCCTATAACTGTTGGCTTCGGTAGGTTAATACGATCGAGACAGACAGCGTGGGGAAGGCCCCTGACAAGAAATAGCAACCAAGATAATAGCAAATTTATCAATTATACGAGCACAAAACAATAAGAAAAGAGTTGGTCCCCAAGTTGGCTCCGGTAGGTTTAAGACGGCCGGGACAGGCAATGTGGGGAACGCTTCTAACAAGAACTAACACCCAAGTTAATAACAATTTCATTAAATATGCAAACATAAAAACAACAGAAAAACGCAGCGGGCAAGGAGGGAAGAACGAGGAGGTCGTCGCTCGGCGGTCAGCGTCGGTAATGTCAAGTTCTGCAATTATGTTATTTATTTTGTCTTGTCGCATTTCATAACGCGGTTAGCATGTACGATCAGAAATGGCTTCTTTCAGTGTACGCACCAGCTCCTTCACTTTCACATCTCAACAGTATTGCGTTCGATCATCCCGAGGAACAGCCAATCCTGTTGTCTGGGCTGGATTCCGATGCTGAATAATGGAAGTCGCGAGATATGTGGCCGAGCCACTCGCACTGAGGTTCATGACCGTGCCCCATCTCTCCTATGCGTGATTCAATCAGAGGGGTGAGCCGACCGTATTCAAGCTCTTGAATTTCTTTTAACTGGACATTCCTGTCCCACGCATTCGGCACCCACCAGTGGTGAGTATACGATGGTTCAACTGGCTCGTTCGCGAGGGCGAGGCGCAGCGGTCGAAAACGTGCACTCTTAGACTAAGTTGGCTGTAGCTGCTTAGCCATGTCATACTCGTATGACAACTCCGCAGCAATGTTCAGAGCCTTAACCGTCGCGTCTTCCGTGGATATATAATCCTGCATTCAGCGGCACGCTGAGTCAACATGGTCCCTGCGTTCACTAAGATGTAGAACAAGCTCAGCATCGAGAGCCAGGACATTCTCTGTCGAGGGGAGGACGTCTGTAGAGAACATCGCTCCCGCGTTCCAAAACGTATGTTGACCTTTGTGTGGCTCTCACCGAAATCCAGGTTGTTGTTTGATGAGTTAGAGGTAACATCGATGTTGGCAAAGAAAACTTTCTGTGCTCCATCCGACACAAGTGCTGGACACGGGCCGAACCGGGATGTCAAAGTTGTGTGTGGTGTCATATCTTAATCTCGGTCCCATCTAAGCAGTAACTGCAGATTTTACCATTGCAATCTCATTCAGCAGCGTCATATTGGTAAAGTCCACTCCCCATCCTCATAATCTTCGTCGCCTTCACCAAACGTGGTCTCCACACGTGATCTGCTCGATTGAGCGTGGCTGCTGTTCTGATCTTGCTCTCCCACCCATGGGGAATTTATCGTTAGAGTAGAGAGGAGTCCCTTAACCTTGTAAACCTATCTGCCGTTCCACAACGTGCTGGTCAAGAATGCCGTAGTGTACGTCCATGTCGCGTCAGACGACAACCACTCGGCCTTTACTAGGATAATCGCGGCCCTGGTCCCCCACGCACTAGGAGATAAGAAATCTCCACATTCTTCGGCCATGGTATCATGCTTCCCACTCCGTAAAGCTGACCACCTGTCGGGCTCCACAGCAACTGCTTTGATCTCGGTCGGCAAGGTAGTGGTTCCTGGTTCAGCTGATCGATCCGCTCTACCCTGGAACATGACATCTTCAATCTTCATGCCCACGAAGTGCATGGGCCATAATATGTCGTGAGCGATTTCATCCAGAGACAACATATTCTGCCCAATTAGTATGAGTCGCAATAATGGGGCCATATCCCTCCATGACTGATCATTCTTCAGAATAGTGTGAGCCAGAAATGTCAGTGATACGATATCTCCAATGGTCGGACCGGTCATAATAGATTCAACGCTATTTGACACCGACTCCATCGGCTCCTTTGACCAGTCGATGAATCCGTTGAACCGAAGGGAAACTGGCGGAGGTCTTCTTCTCTCGGTCGCAGATGAATTCACTGCCACTGCGGTTGATGAGTTTAAGTAAACTTACCCATTTTGTGGGCCAAGTATTTCGAGGTCGATAACAATCAGTTTTGATGTGACGTCCGCCAGGCTCAGCGTGAGTGGCGCCTTGCCTTGTTGAAACCAAGAGTTCACGTCACGCAAAAAGTATCGAAGGTCGCCGGGTGCTATTCGTTCGACTTCTGGTAATCACAAACTGCCACCAAAAGCGATCCTGCCCGTTATTCCAAAGTGGCCAAGGTCTCCTCTAGAGCTGTACTTCTTACCTCCGCTTACGTATTCCCGCAACTTATAGACGAGATCCTTCCATCTCCAAAGCTGCTTGCAACTTAATATTTTGCCACCCCAAACATGCGATGGCCGACCGTAATCTAACGGGGTGTTAGCCCGCTATGCTGCGTACAGTAAGTGTTTATTAAGGAGGAGGGGAGCTTATAGCTACGCCCTGATCTTTGTTATCCTTGCCTTCGATACCGTCATCGCTCTCCATTTCTATAGGTCTACCCCGAAACCGGCCAACGCCGTTCCCCCCCCCCCTCCAATATTTCCCCCTGGTGACCGAAATGGTCACTACTCTTAAGGAAAGTTTAGAATATCTTACTCCTACTCTCTCCTTCATCAAATCCTAGGCTCTCTATCGCGTATGGTAACAGTTCGGCCATACCGCCTACACTCCCACCAACCGATTACTTTCCGCACCCTTTCCAACCAACACAGAAACAACAATCTTTATTTTTCAGTCGTTAATTTATATTACTTCATTACTTACTTTGTCTGTGTGCGATCGGGTTTAGGAGGAGAAACTGCCCCTTGAACAACGGGAGCCGTGGCCGAGCGGCTTGGAGTGTAGTGAGCACCAGCGGTCGACGTGAGTTCTCCTTGTCTCAGTGTACGGCAAGTAGCGGTGATACGGCGGGCGCAATCTGTTTCTTCTGGGACGCCTTCGACGACGCCACATATCCGTGCTAGAGTTTCCCGGTAGCTGTGCGACGATAGGCGACTGCGGCATCACGTAAACCGTTGGTTACACTGCCATCGGATACGGAGTCGGCTACATGGTGGCCTGCGGAGTTCCCATGTAGGTCGGAGTTGTAGCTGTTGGCAGGAGCGATGGTTGCAGTGGTGGGGTGGACCTAGTCCAAACCCAGATATCCGCTTAAAATGACTTTTTCACACCGCTCACCCTATTTATGTATATAGTGGATTCCCTTATCAACCATGTCATTCCTCACCAACTCTCCCATGTTCTCCCCCTCAACATGTTCAACAGGTTTATCCACATTTCAAAGGATTACTTGGTTAAGACGCCTCCGCTTCTGTTGAATATAGTCCTACATCTTTTCTGTTTCCTTCCTCTTCCTTTGCGAACGTTGAACCTCAGGAATTTTTTCAACTTCTCGAGGTGACTTTCCATTTCCACTGTCTCTCTTAATTTCTTCACGTCTCTGCATCATCTCCAATGTTTTATCCTCCAATCCTTCCTAAGGAATGAATCTTTCCTTCATTTGATGAGCATGCACTTTTCTACGCCTAGTTCCAAAATGTACTTCATATGCACACATGCCAAGCGCCTTAGTGATTATCCCAGGGATCATTTATTTCCTGACCCGCTTATCATTTATCTCCTTAGCCGGAATAGTTCCTTACATACACCTGGTGGCCTACCGCATACTGCTGGGCTCGTTTGCATCGGTCGTACCATTGTTTCGTTTTTTTTCTTCGTATATTCACCAAGTGCCTTTTTTACAGCGGCTCTCAGTATATTGAAGGTGGTTCTTAATTTCCGTCCTATTAACATTTCGGCGGGGCTCCTCCCCGTTGCTACATGGGGAGTAACCCTATACTCAAATAATAGGTCACGTACAGCCACTTCTTCGGCTGCCCTGCCTTTAACCCTTATATAGCGAATTTTTGAACGTCTGCACGAAACGTTCTGATTCACCATTTGTGTTGGAGTGATACGGCGGAGTGAATTCCTGCTCTAATCCTCGAAGTTCACAATATTCTCTAAATAATCTAGACGTGAGAGGTGGTCCATTGTCTGAAACTAACTGTTCTAGAAGCCCGTATCTACTGAACACTTTTTTTAGGTTCACGACTGTTCTTTCTGCTGTGGTTAGCTTTACCTTAATTACTTCTGGCCATTTCGATTTCGCGTCCACAATAATCAACTGCTTTGCTCCTTCTGCAGTTTCAGAAAAATCCATGTGAAAAAATCTGCCACACCTTCTCTGGTTCATCCAAAGGATGTAAAGGAGTTCGCACCGGGTCCATCCCTATATAGCACCACCTGTTCACCATTGAATCTTCTCCAGTGCTTGTCTCCAATAATCCTAAGCGACACCATCCTGTTCCTTCTGGCATTTCTTCTCATGAAGAAAATAAAGGAAGGAGATCACTTGTTATACATGGTCTTGTTGAAATCCAGGCGAGAGTTGCTTTTGAAAGAGTTCTTCATATGCGTATTATGACTATTAGGACTAGTATGATTATATGACTTTTATGCTCCTCGTGAAATTAGTGATCATTTATCGATTGCCTGCCCATTGTTGCTGTCTATCGTCTCGGCCGTCCCAAATTAAATGCTCCTCGCCTTATTGTGTTGCCCTCCTCCTCTTTCGCTTCCCAAATGATTCGACATGCACCTCGCATGAGGTACTTCAAAGTACCTCGTTTTGATCTTCGGCCTTCCCCCACCAAGCAGGAGAGGGATCGCGGAAAGATGAATGAGCACGTGTAGCTCACCGAGAAGTCAAATAGAGTAGCCACGTCACTACAACTAATGCTGCTGTTTCAACGTTTAACACTTTGGCTGCTCAAAATTCTTCTATCCCCCATGCTCAGCCAAACATGTAATGCTACTGCCCGTGTTGCGTCGATAGAAATCCTTCGATGTAGTCGCCTCAACAGGAAATGCGGCGAAGTAGCTATGTTGATTCAGGAAAGACATCTTCCCGTTTTTATTTTTGAGGTATCAGTTGAATCTGGCCATGAAATCCTGTGTTGCGACATCACGATTCAGTTTGTTGCTGTTCGCCTACTCTTGCTTTATAGAACCCTTTCTTGTTCCTCAGTTCTCACCAGGCAGAAGCACAGAGCCATAAGTAATTTGATCAGCTGTGGTTATGGGCGACTTCAATTTTCAAGATATTGACTGGAGAGCCAGTCCCAATCCCTCTGCCAAACAGTGCTTGTCTGAATCATTTCTTGAGATTTGTGAATTCTATTCATTAGAGCAAGTGGTTAGGGAATATACGCTAGGAAACAATATCCTTGATCTTGTTTTAAGTAACCTGGCCGGCTTAATTGAATCAGTCATAGTTGCCACTGGATCCAGTCATCATTCTACTTTTCTCTCTGGCGCAGTTACCTCGCCTAGGTTTGGAGTTTTTTATGGCAGCTTTTCATAGCATTTGGAAGACAATGTTGTGCAGTATAAGAATACGTGTTGGTCCTATTTGCTCATTCGTCCTTTATTGATTTTTAGTAATCAAATTGGGAAATCCGACTTTACCCTCCGAACTTTTACCGAAGCTCCGGTTCTGTTGTTTGACTTTTTTGCTTGGTGTTATATTATACATTGTTATGTTATATATTCGAAAGAGGATGTCTTGCTCAATAAAAATTTGTGTTGCGTTTATTGGCTCATGCTGATTTCTGTCGTTAAAGATTTGCTGAAGGCCGCCGTCTGCTGCTGAGGTACGAATAGAATGTGTCCTAGACGCGGCACGAATTCTGAATGGATGGTGGGAACCGGCTCGATAACTAAAAAGGATAAATAGATATGCGATCGCAACCACCTGGCCTTTAATACTAAGGCGGCAGGAGTGGCCTACGCGTTCTTTTGGGCAAAGTGCTCTCATGTGTTGTTAATGTGCGGCATACTTCCTCGAAGTTCACGTCTCCGGCTCCCATTGCTCAAGCGATGGTCATACGATGTGACTCGCATCGTGGAGTATGGATTTGAGATTGGTCGCCGATTAGATTGGTCAGCGGCCGCGCCTAAAGCTACTTTGTCGGACGAGCATTCTCGAGTAATAGTCGTTGTCCCAGGATGTTTGACTCCCTCAAGCACAGCACGGCTGGCCCACACACAACGTTCTTCTACTATAGCACGTTTTTCAATCTGAAGAAGAAGTACACTAAACTGTTTGCAAACGAATTCGACAGTGTTGTTCTAGTTCCTCTATGAGGGAGCCAGACGATCCATGTTGTTGGATACCATTTGTGGCTGCTCTGGACTTGTGGCTGGCTTGCGCCGCTTACGTGTGGATTGTGAACGGCCCACGGTCGTGCGAAGATGCAAGTTGGGTCCATAAGGCCAGGCACCACATGCTCGGATAACTAGAATTTCATCCACGTCATACAAGATCCACGAAAATGGCTGACGGCCTGCCAAGCATTGTAGTTCTTCAATTTTTTATGTGTTCAGATCGATGACATAAATTTGGAGCCTGTTAAGCTGCCTAAACGATTGGAGACTGACTGGAAAACCGTCGTAAAAGCGGTCAGCGGGGAAGATAAACCGGCCCACATAAACAGCCGCACATCCAAGCATCATCTAAAAAGGAGGGAAAGGAGGAGGTAGCGAAGTGAGCAGGGCACGTTTGGGGTATGGTACGCGAAAAGCGCCAAAATATTAAGTTGCAAGCAGCTTTGGAGATGGAAGGATCTCGTCTATAAGTTGCGGGAATACGTAAGCGGAGGTAAGAAGTACAGCTCTAGAGGAGACCTTGGCCACTTTGGAATAACGTGCAGGATCGCTTTTGGTGGCAGTTTGTGATTACCAGAAGTCGAACGAATAGCACCCGGCGACCTTCGATACTTTTTGCGTGACGTGAACTCTTGGTTTCAACAAGGCAAGGCGCCACTCACGCTGAGCCTGGCGGACGTCACATCAAAACTGATTGTTATCGACCTCGAAATACTTGGCCCACAAAATGGGTAAGTTTACTTAAACTCATCAACCGCAGTGGCAGTGAATTCATCTGCGACCGAGAGAAGAAGACCTCCGCCAGTTTCCCTTCGGTTCAACGGATTCATCGACTGGTCAAAGGAGCCGATGGAGTCGGTGTCAAATAGCGTTGAATCTATTATGACCGGTCCGACCATTGGAGATATCGTATCACTGACATTTCTGGCTCACACTATTCTGAAGAATGATCAGTCATGGAGGGATATGGCCCCATTATTGCGACTCATACTAATTGGGCAGAATATGTTGTCTCTGGATGAAATCGCTCACGACATATTATGGCCCATGCACTTCGTGGGCATGAAGATTGAAGATGTCATGTTCCAGGGTAGAGCGGATCGATCAGCTGAACCAGGAACCACTACCTTGCCGACCGAGATCAAAGCAGTTGCTGTGGAGCCCGACAGGTGGTCAGCTTTACGGAGTGGGAAGCATGATACCATGGCCGAAGAATGTGGAGATTTCTTATCTCCTAGTGCGTGGGGGACCAGGGCCGCGATTATCCTAGTAAAGGCCGAGTGGTTGTCGTCTGACGCGACATGGACGTACACTACGGCATTCTTGACCAGCACGTTGTGGAACGGCAGATATGTTTACAAGGTTAAGGGACTCCTCTCTACTCTAACGATAAATTCCCCATGGGTGGGAGAGCAAGATCAGAACAGCAGCCACGCTCAATCGAGCAGATCACGTGTGGAGACCACGTTTGGTGAAGGCGACGAAGATTATGAGGATGGGGAGTGGACTTTACCAATATGACGCTGCTGAATGAGATTGCAATGGTAAAATCTGCAGTTACTGCTTAGATGGGACCGAGATTAAGATATGACACCACACACAACTTTGACATCCCGGTTCGGCCCGTGTCCAGCACTTGTGTCGGATGGAGCACAGAAAGTTTTCTTTGCCAACATCGATGTTACCTCTAACTCATCAAACAACAACCTGGATTTCGGTGAGAGCCACACAAAGGTCAACATACGTTTTGGAACGCGGGAGCGATGTTCTCTACAGACGTCCTCCCCTCGACAGAGAATGTCCTGGCTCTCGATGCTGAGCTTGTTCTACATCTTAGTGAACGCAGGGACCATGTTGACTCAGCGTGCCGCTGAATGCAGGATTATATATCCACGGAAGACGCGACGGTTAAGGCTCTGAACATTGCTGCGGAGTTGTCATACGAGTATGACATGGCTAAGCAGCTACAGCCAACTTAGTCTAAGAGTGCACGTTTTCGACCGCTGCGCCTCGCCCTCGCGAACGAGCCAGTTGAACCATCGTATACTCACCACTGGTGGGTGCCGAATGCGTGGGACAGGAATGTCCAGTTAAAAGAAATTCAAGAGCTTGAATACGGTCGGCTCACCCCTCTGATTGAATCACGCATAGGAGAGATGGGGCACGGTCATGAACCTCAATGCGAATAGCCCATCCACATATCTCGCGACTTCCATTATTCAGCATCGGAATCCAGCCCAGACAACAGGATTGCCCGATTCGTCTCTATGATCCAACGCGGTACTGGTAGTATGAATCTAGAACATGTGTGGCCATCACCAGAAAACTCGACGCACTAGCAGCGATGAAATTGATGGCGCTGCCTGGATACAGTCAGCAGTAGGCCAGAATGCGCAGCCCTAGACAGTCGAGATATGAAAGAGAAGAAGGTGGCGCTTACACTGGAAGAAGCCATTTCTGATCGTACATGCGTACCGCTCTATGAAATGCAACAAGACGAAATAAATAACATGGTAGTAGATCTTAATATTACCGATGCTTACCACCGGACGACGACCTTCTCGCTCTCACCTCGTTTTTGCCCACTGCTTTTTTTATTGTTTTTGGTCATATAATTATTAAAATTGTTGTTAACTTGGTTGCTAATTTCTGTCAGGGGCCTTCCCCACGTTGCCTGTCTCGGTCGTCTAAAACCTACCGGTGCCAACTTGGGGGCCAACTCGTTTTTTATTGTTATTGTGTTCATATAATTAATAAAGTGTGTTATTAACTTGGTTGCTAGTTCTTGTCAGGGGCCTTCCCCACGTTGTCGACCTCGGTCGTCTTAAAACAACCGGAGCCAACATGGGGCCAACTCGTTTTTATTGTTTTTGTTTTCGTATATTTAATGAAATTGTTATTATCTCGGTTGCTAGTTCTTGTTAGAAGCCTTACCCGCGTTGTCTATCTCGGTCGTCTTAAAACAACCGGAGCCAACTTAAGGCCAACTTGTTTTTTATTGTTCTTGTGTTCGTATATTGAGTGAAATTGTTATTATCTTGCTTGCTAGTTCTTGCTAGAAGCCTTTCCCACGTTGCCTGTCTGGTCGTCTTAAACCTACCGAAGCCAACTTGGGGGCCAATCCAGTATCTACCGCACGGGTGACAAAGGGAGACAACTCACGGTGACTGGAAACCAGGTTAGTAGCAAATCGAATAGGATCCCGTTGTGTGGTCCTAAGTTGCAGACGCACGATAGTATAGTCAGTGAACTGCGAAAGGAGTCAAAATTGTGTTTGTAGTGCGGTGTCGAGTAGCAAGGTGCTTGAGAGCAGGCTGCAACAGGTTTGTAAAGGGAACCTCTGCCCAAAAATTGTTTTTTGGGTGTGCCGAGGTACCGTTGCGTGAACTCGACGCTGCTCGAGCCGATCGCGAAGAGATAGCTGCGTCGGGTGAGGCTGCAGCAGCAGCGAGAAAGATGCGGAACAGTACAGAGGCTGTTGCAGACGTGAAGCCGGTAAAGGCGATAGAGTGCCAGGAAGCACGTGCATTGACAGCCACTGAGCGAAATAAGGAGCTCGAGCAACTCAAGGTTTTTGATCGAGTCTTGAAAGGGGTGAGAGGTAGAAGGGCGGCTAGTGGCAGGACTTGCAAAGCACTAGCGAATAGGTGATGGCCTTAAGTTCGAGGAGGTAGCTAAGGAAGCTAAGCGAAGTGCAATGGATCATGTCGTATTTGTGAAAGATACATTGGTAACCAGAGGAAATGGACGCGAGTGCTTCCAAGCTATTACTGCCACTCTCGGATGTGAAACTACCAGTGGGGTGGTGTGTAGGGTAGAGGTCATGGTGGAATGTTTAACTACAATAAATGAGGTGACTAAAACCACTGTTCGGACGCAGAATCAGTTGGCGAAAAAGCTGGTGAAGTGAATAGCAGACTGAAAGAAACTGAAGGGCAAGTGTTCATATTGCAGGCGTTGCTAGTGGAGGAGCAGCAGGAGCTGCGTGAGGGGCTGGCGGAGCGGGCCTCGGAAAATCCACAAGCTGATAAAGAACGGTGCATTCCAGGTGAGCGGCAAAATTCAGCTTACCAATTTAACCTTGAAGCGCTGAAAAATTATGAGAAAGACATAGGCATTAATGGAATGCAATAGCAGAGTGGGCTGTCGCAGCAGCTGAGATGGAGAGACTTGACCAGAGCAGATTGCGAGCAATTTTTGAGGATGCTGATAAATCCATCAGTAGGCTGACCCGTTACTCGAGTGAGAGTGAGGATAGCAAGGGTGGCTGTTTGTATGATGTGCCGCGAATGCTAACTAATCGATCTGGTGAGAGCTCATACATGGTTAGGGATGTAGAGAATTCGTATATGAAGTGTTTGGCAATACCGGAAGTGCATCTTTTTTCTGTCCGGGAAAAAGACTACTCGGAATACGCTTCAAGAGGTTTTCATGCTAAAGTACCCAGGGCAAAATTGATCAGATAGGGAGCTGAAAGCGCAATTCAAGGACAAGTTGACTGACAAAGCTAGAGTGCAATATTACGCCTAACCAAGAGAGATCAAGCATGGCCCGTATGACGGGATCAGACATGCAATGGCCAGCGCATTCAGGGAGGAAGCGCAAACAAGAAGGATTAAAGCCCTAACAAGCTTGAGAAAGTTAAGAAAGGCAGAAGCCTGGTGGTGGCAGAATTTTGTGTAGAACTGGAAAGGCTGTCGGCAAGGTCATATTAGTATCTGGATGAAGTTGCATTAGCAACGACAAGAGCCTAGCAATTGTACGAACAGTTGGCACAATGGCCTGAATCGTATCATCTGTTAGTAGCAATGGAAGCTCCTGGGGTGGAGATCAGGGATGGGCGGAAATTTTGAAAATTTTCCCAGATAACAAAAGACAGAAAATTGCTTTTGTCAGAAAACAGAAATCAGAAAACAGAAAAGCCAAAAATGCCAGAAAACAGAAAAATCAGAAAACAGAAAACAGAAAATTTTGACATTGTCACACGACCTAATCATTCCACTCAAAGATCCATTTTCCAGTAGCAAATGCTTTTGTATGACTAAAAATGAAGTTGTGGGCCAGCGTTTTTACTTGCAGATGTCTATAAAAATTTCTAGTGCCCTCTAAATTCAATACAATCCGTGAACTGTCTGACGCAGTCTGCAGCTGAACCTTACGAAGACGATGTTCATGAGAAATGAACAAGTTTCTGATGCCCCGTTCTCGCTCAACGCAACAACATCACCGAACCCTCCAGCCACGTGTATCTGGATCGCGAAGTCAGCATGACCAACGACCTAGCGCCAGAGCTGAGCAGGAGGAAACTAGCGGCTTGAGGAGCTTTCAAGAGCATCAAAGAAGTTGCGAAGAAGACGAAGAACGTCCGACTCCGTGTCCATCTGCTCGACTCCACCGTTCTTCCTGCCCTAACATTCGCCTCAGAGACCTGGGCTATACGAAAGCAGGATGAACACGCGATCAGCGTCGCGCAGCGTGGAATCGAGAGGACGATGCTCGGAGTGACACGACTCACGCAAGTGAGAGAAGGCCTCCGGAGTTCCGAGCTTCGCCGACGTTCCAAGATCAGAGACGCTGTCGCGTGGGCCAAGTTGTCGAAAATTAGGTGGGCCGGCCACGTAATGCGCTTCGCAGACACCCGCTGGACGAGAGCCGTCACCCACTGGATTCCGCGGGATGTCAAGAGAACACAAGAACGCCCACCAACGCGCTGGTCGGACTTCTTCGTGAAAGCCCTGAACGACCGATATGACGCACTTCGTGTCCCTCGAGCGAGGAGGATTCATTGGAGCATTGTGGCACGCTACAGGGACGAATGGAGACGTTGCTTAGGTGATGAAGGTGATACATGAAAAATTTCAGGGTTCAGTACCGTTTCACTGCATCAGAGAAATCAAATGTAACTTAAACTTTTCTGTCCCTTACTAATTTTTGACAGCCAAAGGCTGAGCAAGGTTCAGAGTTAGAAAAATAACCTCACGAAAAGCTTCGCAGAAAGCGAGCATTGGGGATGACCGGCAAACAATTTCCAATTTTCAAAGTGGAGAATAATCCTACACACAGTAGCTAACTAACTAACTAAGACAACCGATTAGTTAATAGATGATTAAATGCTCCTCAAAACACTAGTTTTAATATCTCAAAAATATAGCTTAACATCAAGTTGAAAGTAATCATAGATGCAAAATACTGTTTGAATAGAAAAGAATACGAAACCAAATTATTAAAGTCAGCAGCACTTACACAATCAATCAAACAAACAAAGCAGCATAGTTCGTGAGTGTATAGGGCAATTTCTACACGAACATATTCAAAAACGCCACACGCTTAAAATGTGAAATATTTTCGAAACATTATTTTGGAATGAAACTCGTAATTCTATGATACTATTTGGATTCTTTTTATTGGATTTCTATGCTATAATTTTGTTCGCAGCTCCATTTTCTATTCAATGGCCAATTTTTGGTCATTTTCCCAGAAAACAGAAAACAAAAAAATTTGCTCAAAATGGCCAGAAAATCAGAAAACAGAAAACACAAATTCCGCCCATCTCTGGTGGAGATGTATGCAAATTTGAAAAAGGCAGCCTTGCGAATGGAAAGAAGGAGGCTTACACTAGAATGTGCTAAGGAATAGTACGGAACTGGTAGCAAAGGCTTTTAGAAGGCCCTTATCAAGGTTCGTTGGCCAAAGAGAGCCTGAGGCTATCTCAGGTGGAGAGCGCTCTAAGGAGGTGAGCAAAGGTAATTCCCAAGAAACGCAAGAGAAAGGTGATTTCACAAAGTGCTTGGAGTGTCAGCGCATAGGGCACATAGCGCGAAACTGTAAGAGCGTAGGCAAGAAGACTGTCGACGGCAACATGCAGGCAATGTTTCAAAAGCAGGAGTGAGAACAGGAGATGCCCACAAAAGAGTTCAAGCTATCAGAATATCCCGTCGTTTGGTAAGAAGTGCCTTACGAATGTGGTGATCGGGAATAGAACCTGGAAGTTGTTGGATACTATTGTAGTTCGGAGATGCCTGTTGCCTGTTGGTGTGTATAATGACATCAGGAAAGGGGGGACAGAGGTGAAGGAGATATTTCGAAAAGAGTTTCTGATGCGTCCGGAAACAGAATGACCCTCGAAGCCGTTGCTGATGTTGCCCTTACAGAAGGTGGTCGTGTGGCCGTTGTACGGGTTCATGTGTCCAGACAAAAAGGGAACACTATCGTAATAGGTACGAATGCGCTTCCTACATAAAGGTACCGCTTGGTGATGCAGCGATGTGAGCACAACTAAGACCGGGCAGCAACTGTGGGCCCTACTCAGGATCCGTATGAGGGGCAGAGCCCATGAAGGAAATGGCAGATAACATCCAGAACGGTTGTATGCATAAGAGCATGCGTGGCACCAGGGCAAGCCAAAACAGTGGCCATGCAAGGGCGAGGCGCGCGGGAGGCAAAAATGTTCCTCTCCAGCTCAACATGGATACAGGCTAGATTGTGTTGAGTAGACGAGAACGGGGTGACTTGCGTGCGAGTGCAGAACCACACAGAGGATCCCGTAGTCCTGATAACGGGCCAGGAAGTAGGCGAGTTCAAGGATGAAACCGAATACGCCAAAGTTAGTGCCAAGAAGTTTCAACGGAGATGCTAGCACTCGGGACGTCGGTGTTGCCGGAGGCTGAAAGAAAACAGCCATTGCATGAGTATCTGATGCGAAACCTGAAGGGTTGTCCAGACGAAGCCAAGTTGTGGAATGTCTTCAGGGAATACAACGAAGTGTTTGTGGTTAAAGACAGAAAGTTATCGCAAACAAACTTGGTAGTGCATGGGGTGGACAGAGGGGATACTCTGCTCAGAGAACACGCACACTGCTTATAGGGGGACGGAAGGAATTCAAAGAAATGATGAGGGAGATGTTAGAGCGAGGGATAATCGAGGAATCCTCTTCGGATTGGGCGTCATCTGTGGTCTTGGTGAAGAAAAAAGATGGCTCTCTCAGGCTGTGTGTCGATCACAGAGAACTTAGCAAACACACAAAGCAGGACGCCTACCCACTTCTCCCAATAGACGCTATCTCTCTGTGCCTTCGAGGAACGAAGTATTTCAGTACCCTGGATATGGCGTCCGGATATTGGCAGATACCAACGTCAGAGGATTCGAAGAGAAGGAGCGCCTTTACAACGTCCGATGGATTTTTTCAATTCAGGGTGCTGCCGTTCTGGTTATGCACGTCACCTGCACGATTTCAAAGGATGATGGATACTGTGTTATGCGATTTGCAGGATCGGGAAGTGTTTGTCTACATAGACTACATTCTCATTGCCACTGATTCTAACCATAAGACGCGGCACCTAACGGTGTTGAAAATGGTGTTGTACGCCATGTGGAAGGCGAACTTAAAGCTGAAGCAGCAGAAGTGTGTATTGTTGACGGAGAGGGTGGCACTTCTTGGGCACGAGCTGACAGGGACGGGTGTGCATGAGGATCCCGCGTAGATTCAGAAAATTCAGAACTATTCGCGTCCCACATGTATATCGGAAAAGCGTACGTTCCTAGGACTTTGCGGATGCTACCGAAAGTTTGTACTCGGTTTCCCGAAAATGACACAGGCAATATTTAACTTGACGAGAAAGTCGGCACCGTGGAGGTGGGAGGTGCCACAGGAGACAGCTTTCATAGAGCTTAAGAAGCGCCTCATGACACGGTCTGTGCTAGCGCACCCTGACGTGGAGGCCGCACAAAATGGAGAGCGCCCGCACATCATCTACTTCGAGGTCTCAAGAACAGGATTGGGTGCGGTACTGTTGCAACAAGGACTAGATGGATTTCTACATTCAATATACTTTGCCTCCTAGCGCTTGTCACAAGCGGCGAAAAATTGAAAGTTCCACAATTTCGTATATGGCATGCACGTAGTGTGAGGACGGACCCCTGCATTCCCTTGCATTTCTCATATGCATTTAGGTCCTCTTTTCAAAAGGCAGAACGTGTCCGCAAGGTTTTTGAGATGCGCCACTGAGATTAGGCGTACAAGTTGAACATCGAGTATGTGAAAGGCATGGCGAACGCCGTTGGTGACGCACTGTCAAGAGGTATTCCAACCGCTGGAGAGCTCGATGTGGTCGCGAATCGAGGTGAAGACAAGATTGCTTGTACTGTAGGCGAAAGTATAAAGTCGGAATGGCTTGAAGAGCTAGAAAGGGATGCAGACTTCGGTGCCGTAATCAGCAAGATTCGCAGTGGGAACCTGTAGGATGTAGTGCTCAACACATGAACACTCAAGAAGAGCCTAACAGTTGCAGATTTCATAGCTAAAGTTCATAAAAAAGGATGGAGAGCAGTTATCATTGTCCCGAAGTCGAAAAAAGGCAAATGTTTGAAGAAGCTCACAAGGGATGCTTCGCCGAGCATTTCTCGACGAAAAATATAATTCGGATTAAAAAAGAGCCTTCTGGAAAAGCCTATAATAAAATGTTGCGTTATGGGTGAAATGCTGCAGCAAATGTTTTGCTAGCAAACCCAAGGACAGCGAATACGCCACCGTTGAAACCATCTGTAGCAGCCAAACCATTCGAGTATGTAGTAGTACGTGGGTAGAGTTGGATGTGAGCGCTACTGGTATACCTTTGTAATAGTAGATCACTTCATCAAGTGGTTAGGCGCATACCTCATTAAGGACAAAACCGCGAAAACTGTCATAAGTGTATTTTCCAGAAGTGGATATGCGAAGGGAGTCGATGGCCGAAACTGTTGCTCAAGGCACAACTTTGGAAACGAAATCGTCAACGAACTGGCACACATATCTGGAATCACTCATACCACCACAAAAGGATGCAATTCTAGAAAATATGGGGCGGCAGACAGAGCCATAGGCAAGATCCAAAGAATGCTGAAGAATAAGGTCGAATTCCCGGAAAATTGGGATTTAGCGCTACCAAATGTTGTATTTACATATAACATGACCCCACATGTAGCGAGAGGAGAGACCCCTTTCTTTCTGCTATCCAGCGATACCCGGCGATACCACTACAATTGGTACCGTAAGGTAGAGTCCGTCTAGGGCAGATCGATCTCGACGACTTCAAGACCGAACTATTTTGTGGACTGCAAATGATACGGGACGAGGTTGCTGAGCAGGCTAGCCGATACTAAGCTGCAATATAACGTTATTACGCTGCTCGGAAGGGATCAATCAGACATACTAAAAGAAGGAGACCGCGTTTTTGTGAAGATGCCTGGGGAGAAAACTAAGAACAAGTTTCCAAAGCTAACGTATGACTGGGAAGGGCCGTATCGAGTTCTTGAGGTGAGCCATAACTCTACGCTAGTGACAAAAATCTGAGCGAGTGGGAAGCCATTAAGAGTTCAGCATGATTTATTGTTGAAATGCCCTTAAGAAATAAGTGATAAGCCAGTGATCACCATTACGGAAGAGGCGTGGTGCGAGAGTAGTAGGTCGCAAGAATGAGAGTAATTTGATCGGCTGCAAGGCGGTATTAACAGAATGTGCGTGCATCAGCACCGAAGAAGAAATCGTCGTGCCGAACGAGCAGCACATTCTACACCTGCGTTTCAGGTGATGAGCGCAAAACCAGGCTTTAAACTGTCCACATGTTGCTGTAGCCGAGAGCTGGTCATTAAAGATTTGCTGCGAATTCTGACCGTGTGGTGGATACGAAGCTCGATAAGTAAAAAGATTCAATGGATGTGAAATCGCAACCACCTGGCCTTTAATACCAAGGCGGTAGGAGTGACCTACGCGTTCTTTCCGGCATGTGTTGTTGATGTGCAGCCTACTACCTCAGAGTTCACGTCTCCGGCGCCTATTGCTCAAGGCATAGCCATACGATGTGACTCACATCGTGGAGTATAGATTTGAGATTAGTTGTCGATTAGACCGGTCATCGGCCGCTCCTAAAGCTACTTTATCGGACGAGCGTAGTCGAGTAATAGTCGCTGTCCCAGAACGCTTCTCTCGCTTCAAGCACTGCATGGCTGGTTCACACACAACATTTTTCTACTATTAGACATTTTTCGATCTGAATAAGAAGCACACTAAACTGTTTGCAAACGAAGTCGGCCGTGTTGTTCTAGTTCTCTCTCCGAGAAGGCCAGACGATCCATATTGTTGGATACCATTTGTGGCGGCTCTGGATGTGACTGACCACTTCACGTCTTTTAGCGGCAGCGACAGTGAGGAATGCCCGAGCTTATTTTTCGCTACCACTGCCCCAGCGGGGCTCCGCCCAGTCACGCTATACCTCACCGTGGCTGCTTCACTGCCGCTGTGCAATGCGCGTATGGATTAAAGGCCTCCCCACGCTAAGCGGCAAAGACACGGAACGGCGAGGGGTACTGTGTTTCTAATCGGGACATACTGCTGCTATTCGCTTTCCTGCCTTCTGTCTGTGCTCTAGGCCATTCCTGCCGCCGTCGGCTAGAGCGCAGACAGACAGAACGCTGCGGTGGAAAGTCAGCGGCGGCATTAATGGTGTTAATCAAGAATCATCAAGAATTCCTGGAGCTGAATGTATCAGTGTTCATCATATCAAGATCTTTTTACGCAATCTTTAGTATTGTTAAATAAGACCGAGTTTACTTTTTTTACTGTTCTTGCTTATAACCGCTGATATCACTATGTAATAGCGGTGTTTAGAGTTTCAGAGCAAAGGACTTCGTTATATACATAAGCCTTTGCTAGACATCTAAAGCTTTGTTTTTTTTTAAAGTTTCGTACACATAGACACATATAGTATTCATCGAAGTGCGATTTGAAAAGTTCAGTTCCTAAGAAAGCAATACCGAGAGGAAGCGTAATGTGGCAGCTTGCTCGCCTTGGTACGTTTGGAATAACACCGACCCTGGGTGCTTCTCTCGCGCAGAATTGCTCGAAAGTGATTTCTTCGCTCGGATTCACGCCATAGCTATACAGAACTCAAGGCCTTGCACTTCTGATGATTCTGCTGGTTTTGTCTAAATATTCTTCTTAAAATAATTGGCATAATTCTATATATTCCGCCAGATGTCTTATATTATGTTTTAGTATTTTGAACTGGTACTCTTAGTACCTATGAGGCACAGGCTTCCTACTCCAATGGTGATATACATGGCGATATCTCATCCACTGAGTGTTGCGCTTGACGAATTTGATGTTACTGTTCTTTATTTGTTTGTACTAGCGCACTTCTGGTGCCTTTTAAATAAACGAATAAATAAATAGATGAAGATAATTGCCGCTGCCGCCTTTGCGGCGCGGCAATTATCTTCATCTATTAATTATGTGAATCGTTAAGGCTTCCACACACTAGCGGCAAATCGGCGGCCATATCCTTAACCATACGGCAAGGACGCAGAGTTTGCCGCCGGCGGCGAAGGCAGGCGGCGCCGATTTGCCGCTAGTGTGTGGAAGCCTTAACGATTCACATAATTATTATCAACGCAGCTGATTTGCAGCGGTCTGTCTGTCTACGCTCTTGCCGAGGTATCAGAGGTAGGTCCCGGCTAGAAAGAATACAGTGCCTCTCCCACCTGCCGCCAGCAAGACTCGAGTATGCGTGAGCAGTGCGCTTCATGAGTTTTGCCGCCCGTCGCTTGCCGCGCTGGGTATGCGGGAGCCTTAACCAATGGAGCCTCTACCTAGACCGTACTATTATCCTAATACCAATATCATGACAAAATACAGCAGTTACCAGCGAAAACAGAACTATCATATTTGGCAATTGTTTATTATTACACACAGAAGCAACGAGTAAACTAAGTCTTCTCTTCTTCTTCTCAGCCGAATGCTGGCTTAACATCTTTCAAATAGAGTTTCGTAACAGATGCACCGTATTGTTCTAAACAATCCATATGAATAAAGGAATATTCCGAGCAGTCCTTGGTGGGTGATAAGGCGTTCGGTTGAAAGGAGAATAAGGCATAGTCGAGTCTGAAACAGAAGATTCACAGAACTCTGTGCAGATGAGCTTAAGTACAGCTATCTACTCACGTGGCGATCTTCTGCAGGAGTTGTGTATGACTATTAGCCGTCCAGTGCATTTCAATCAGCAACTAAAGATATCATCGATTACTGTATGTAGCAAACGTGATAAACTCGACGACGGAACAAAGCCGATTTAGCCCGTTAATTTACAGTATAGTAATTATAAAGAAACGTTGAATAGTCGGCAATCACACCTGGCATACACGGTACTCCTGCAGGAACGGAATCAGTACCGAGTGCTCGCCGCCCTCTATGTCGATTTTAAAAATTTCCGCAGATTTGTCGTCATTGCTTTCGAGAATATCACCTAAATCCATGGTTTCATTAAGTGATGAGCTATCTGCTGCATGCGTGAAGGCAGTCACTCGCCATTTTTACTTCCAACACCAACCTTGAAAAGCTTGAACTTTCATTTCCTTGTTTCTCGCTCCTATCCTAGTCTCTCTTTGAATTTATATAGTTCCTTTTCCTTCACCTTTTCTCTAAACTACGTGATACTAACTAATAAGTGAATAAATAAGTAACTAGATCGATAAATAAATAAATTCTGATGACGATTTTGCTGCCTGACAGAGAGCAGATAAATGAGACATCCGTTACGCGTCTTTAAGTCGATTCAACCAACCGCACAACCCTATATGAATTTCACACTTTGGAACCGTGCTCATGCCTCTGTTGCATCCATCAGTAAATCAATATCGATCAGCGCTTTCGATATATGACCGTTATCGACCGCTCAAAAGGAAGACATAGTGATTACCGAACGAGTTTACCAATGAGGGGACCGCCGAGAAATCGGACAGTTTCATTACCATTGATGTCGTAAACTTCTATCTAAGTTTGTCGCTTAATGTGTTCGCTATAAAAGTTGAAAATACAACATAATATGGAAATCGATAGGTATTGATCGATCGTAAGGGCCCGTTTACACTTCGACGTCGAACGACGCGACGGCAGGTGAAGTGCCCAAATTGATCGACACTATACGTGGCGTCGCATCGCTCGGCGTCGAAGTATAAACGGGCCTAAGTACGCTCATATTAAAGAGATATGAAAATAACTCAAAAATTGGTTAGTACAGGACAATATTCTAACAACTTGTAAAAAACCACCGCCTGCGATTGAACTACCATTCACCGCTATCACTCAGACACTGGGAGAGGTCACCTGCAAGTGAAAATTGGATGAACTAATCGAGCTCCGCTAGGTGACCTGGTCTCGACCTACAGTCGAGCGGTCCAAAACCTGCATATGACTGGATCACAGTAGTTTAGACGGAAATCCAAAAGGGGTTTAACCATGGACGGGAATCTCGCTACGCTTTTAACAATTACTCTTTGGATAAGGGTTAGTCTACATAAGGACATTCGGGCGAGGCTTGCTGTGGCGTGACTTGCGTTTGAGCTGCAGCTGGAAGCTGGTGTGCAGTGACTTGCCCACTAGAAATACTGCAGGAAGTCGTGGTTTAGTGTGGAATTTCATCGACTTTTTAAAGAATGTGGCTTGTCTAGTTGCCTCCTTGATTTTTTTAGCTGAAAATCTTCGCATAAAAACCATATTACAAGGCAGCGAGAGCGATTCGTTCCACCACCATTATTTTCGCCATAAAATTCTCACATACCTAGTGTGTATATATCCATACTTGGCACAGAAATCGGCTCGATTTTCAGTATCGTCAGCTTTCCATTGACTGCCTCGTACTGCGTCCTGAGTCTTGACACAAGAGGGTTCTGTAGAAACGAGACGGTAAGCACAAAGGCGATCACCGTTGAGGCGTTAGTGGGAGTTTACCTGGTCGTATCCGTACAGTCGACAACCTTGTCGATTGAACGTTTGAATGTCCTCGTCGAAGCTTATATCACCAGCGATTCCAAACGAGTATATGCTGAAATGGGAGGAGAAGTTCGTTCTTCTGTCTGCTCGAAGTGTTTTTGTTTGCAGCCACAGTAGAAGAGGTCACCGAACGACTCGAAGCCTGCATCCGTGCAAAAGGCGATCGTCATCTCATGACTGAGTGATGAATTATAGAGTAATTTGGTGCTAATCTCCGAAGAAAAAAAGGAAGATATGAATATGAAGAAAAATAATAAATGGACCATTATACAGGGTGTCTCAAAAAATGTATACACTGTTTTGACACATTTGCTTGAGCCTGGAGCAGCTGGTAGAGAAGCTACATGTTGTTACAGGATGTTTTGTTGCGATCAAATCTCGGCCGGCCCATCCCCGTATCACGGGTGGGTGCTGACAGACCTCGAGGATATCGCGGATGTTACGTGCGGTCAAACAGCGCCGGTGGTGTAAGGCGAACATCGCTGCCCGGAAAGAGAAGATGCGGGTTCGAGTCCCGCCTGGCGCAAGAGTTTTGATTGCAACAAAACATCCTGTAACAATGTATAGAACTGTTTGTTTAGAAAGTGATAACTTTGCTCACAATAAAGATACTGAAGAAGTTAGGAATTCATATAAAAGCTTAAGAAAATAGAAATTTTCGAACATATAACGGTATAGAATGCGCCATGCACTCGTCTGAAATTTTGCATTTTACACTCGACTGATTGTGTTCCGCTTAAATGCTTGTTGTAATTTCGCCTTTAAGAGGTCGAATTGATTAATTTGTGCTTTGTTTAAGATGTAAAGGTTAAAAACACACTATGGCTTACGGAAAATGCTGGCTATCCTAAAAAATGCAGGTAGTATTCTGACACTGCTGCCAGTGAAGCATTTTAAGGCGTTTGAGACTCACGTGAAAGCGCAAGGTAACGAGATTACTGTGGCGTGCAAATAGTCAAGATTGCGTCATGCTCCCGCCTAAAACTTTGCGTATCAGACTCGATTGATTATTCATGTACTGAATGCCTGTTACTATCTTGCTACTACTTGGCAAGATTAACCTGCACTGTTTTTCTTTTAACATTTTCCGACGCTCGGTAGCTGCGTTTATGCCGATTAACCTCTCCATTCACCTTGAATATAGCTTCATCACTCCACAGAATCCATGCTGGAAAATCGTGCTCCTACTCACATTTAAATTGCACAATCAATAAACTCGCACGTAACGTGCCTTTCACGATATTGACGAGTTCTAAAAAGAAAAAAGGAAAAAAATTAAAAATAAAAGAAGCTCAGCAGAGGTTAATCTGGCCAAGTAGTAACAAGATTGTGACAAGCATTCGGCCCATGCACAATCAATTGAGTCTGAAATGCCTTGTTTAAGGCGGGGGCATGGCGCAATCTTGATAATTTGTACGTTTCAGACGTCAAGTTAGCCTGTGCTTTCATATGAGCCTTGAACACCTTCAAAAGCTTAACTAGCAGCAACGTTAGAACCTTTCAAATAATACCTGCATTTTTTATAATACCTGCTTTTTTCGCAAGCCGCAGTGTGTTTTTTAGCTTCAAACCTTAAAAAAGGCAAGTCAATCGACACGACCACTTTTTGAAAAAATTATACAAGCATTCAAGCTGTTAGATGCCAAATTTTAGACGAGTGCATGGCGCAATCCACATCTCTCATATGTTCGAAAATTTCCATTTTCTTAAGCTTATATACGAGTTCTTAACTTCTCTAATATCTTTACCGTGAGCAAAGATATCACCTTTGAAGCAGTGTGCACCTTTTTTCGAGACACTCTGATAATAACTTGGTACAAATATCTATATAGTTGTGCTCTCGAAATTTTCGAATATTCGAATCGAATGCTTACAATTTTCGAATGTTGGAATTTGAAAATATTCGAAAAACGGTTTTTCTGAAGATTCGAATACGAATGGATTCGAAAAATGCGATTTTTTTGAATGCTCGATTTCGCATATTTAAATTCGAATAAAATCATACGAATGCCATTCGGGTAGATCATTCGTGCACAGCGATGAAACAAAAGGAAGAAGAAAAAGAATATGAAAAAATATGAAGAAGAATAACAAATAAATAATAGCAGAAGATACCAGAGTATATGTTACAGTTCCTTAATTATGACGAGAAAGTCAGCCTTTTTTGTAGCCACACTTTGAGATTTCTATTCGGTATTGCCTACTAACACTAGAGATGCTCAACGTAAAATACAAATACTAAGACCAAGAATTAATGCAAAATCGGCATTTTTTCATAGATCAAGATAGTTCTGAGTCTTTAAGTTTTTAAAAGAAATCCTCACGCCAAAGTCACTAAGGCGAAAGGATAAGGATAAAAGGATAAAGGACGGCGTTATTCAATCCTCTTTGGGAGGAATCCTCTACGCATTCTGCTTCTACGGGATGTCGTGGAGGCGTGTTGAATGCGTATTTGGCTATACAATGACTTGCGGTGGCCAGCCGATGTACAAGTCAGTGCTTTATCCTTCCCAGACAAGTCTGGTACCAATTCACCGATCCCGGAGGGATGGAAGGCTTGGTTGGCCTGGGCGGGAAATTCAAACCAGGAACCTGGTATCGATTGCAAGCGACAGCCGCCGCCTCCTCCGATTGCACACACGCCCCACTAAGGCGATACAAAAGAATATAAAAAAGGAAAAAAGATTACAAGTCATTGACCGGTACCTCCAGGAAGCTTCCTAACAACTTACCACATTGTTTACGTTTAGGCTTATAGTATCTCGTTATCATTCGTTGAATTAACCTCTTATCTCGTTCAATTTTCACGTACAAAATCATCAAATAAATATGCATTCACAACCCCTCACCTGCAGTTGTTCTTCGGAATTTGTCCTGGACTGCATACAAATTTTCCTCCGTCGTTCACATTGCCAACGCGAACGAGACTCGGGCAGTGGACATGAAAAGGCCATTTTTTCATTTTTTCATTGAAATGTGATTAACACTACTATTCAATAGGGGTAAAGGTAGAAAATGAGTCCATGTCGCGGAGGTAGGCGCTAGCCAATCGTGACCAACCATAGCACCGACCGAACACACGCCAGCCAATCAGGGTACCAATCGTATACGCCCTTTCGCAGTGACACACCCATTCGCTGCGACTTGATTGATTAGTGCACTCCCACGTCCCAATGCTGCTCAGGTTCGCGACATACTACCCTCGAGGAAGATGGTCACGCGGCGCTTTGAGCGTGTGATATCTCCTGCGAAGAGATAAAAGCACAAGATCGGTGGGATCTGTCCTAATCGGAGGGGGCATCGCTAGAAAAGCGAAACAAATGTAAACAGAGCGAGTTCTCCCGCCAAGGAAATTACGATGAAAGCGCTCCTCGTTGGCCAATTCTGGTGTCGCTTCTGTAAATTGGTTTGCATACAGTTTTGCCGCCGTTGTAAAAAGACACCCAGAGTGGAGTGCCCTCCCCCCCCCCCCCCCAACAAAGGTAGATTCGACCGGTAATGCATGGCTTATATTGGACTACAGTTTTGAGAGCAGTAGTGAACGGAAAGTCGTTAAGAAAAACCGAAAGGATATTAGGGTTATCCTACTCGGTAGGAGCGGCCCGCTAAGGCAGTTGTATGACTCCTTCGACGACGCTAAATTCGTGAGAGGGCCCTCATATCGTGAAGCAAAAGCAGAAGCTCTAGAACATGTGAGCGTGAGTGTGCAAAACTGCATGTCCCTCTTCCCGATTAGGATCGACAAGATCGTTTTACAAAACAATTTCCATAAAAAATCGAACCTCTGGTACTAGCACAGTGTAGAGCGTATCGTGCTGACTCTTCTTCACTTCACCAAGGTACTTCAGTCGTTCAAGCGTCTGTTTTTCACGGTAGGCTTTTACCGGGTCAGGATCACCTTAACTCATAGGATACTGTTAAGCTATTCTATCTGGTTTCAAACATTTTTCGCACTCATAGGAGCTTTTATTTTTATTTATTTATTTAAAGGCATTGGCTGTGTTTTCGTGCGTTAAGGCACAACAATAAATTAAAAAGATAAGTAAAGAACGAAGCTAACGAAACCTAAGTCGTTAATAAAAACAAAAACAATAAAACCTAAAAAAAAATCTAAGATGTGAATCGTCTAGATTAGGACAGTGATATGTTTGCAATATTCTCACCCTCGAAGTAAACTTGACCTCACTTTCGATTTCAACTGAGAAGTGGGGCCTAAGATTCCCTCTTCTATGAGGCCAAGAGGGCACGTGTAGCACAGCCGGAGGAGGAGCTGGAGAAGCACCCGCTACCAGATTCCTGGTTCGGATTCCCCGCTCAGGCCAACCAAGCCTTCCATCCCTCCGGGGACTTCTCTGGGAAGGATAAAGTGCTGACTTGTTTATCGGCTGGCCACCGCTAGTCATTGTATTACCAAAAACGCTTCCAAATCGACTCCATCCAGTAAGAAGTAGAATGCGTAGCCCATCCCAAAAAGGATTGAGCAGCGCCGCCGTTTAACCTTTAGTAGTTGCCAATCAAAAAATCCAGTTGGATCGGTGGAAAGCCTTTCCGTCAGAATTTCTACAACATAACTAAACCCGCCCTCTTCCGCCTAGTATGAAGGCAGATTTTTTAGTTGGCAACTAATAAATAAGTAAACCTGTCCTCTTCCGTCTAGTGTGAAGGCTAGGCAAACTAATGGCAGGTACCTTGACCCTACCAGGCCAGTAGGAATATAATCATCATCTAATTTAGGTCACAGTATCTTAAAAACTGCTGACGGGTGAAACCATTCTGAACACTTTCAAGAAGTTGAATGCCTTTCTTTTAACAGGGACTAAAAATCGAAATGCCACATTCTACAAAGGGCCTGACGTGAAGAGTGACGTTTGTAGGCTCGTAGGAGTAAAGTTGATCTTTGGCTTTCAATACCTTATATGAATTATAGGTTCGATAATTAGTATCCCTTTAAAATGATTTCAAATAATGATGTCCAAAGCTTAGGTCACTAGAAAAATGGAATCCTAAATATCAGATATTAGGAACCTGTTCCAAAGCGGAGCTATTAAGTGTACAAGTGCAGAAGGCTGTTGAATTCGAGAGAACGCTCTGCAGACTATGAAATTGAGGAAATACCAAAGAAAGCGAAATAATAAAAGAAAAAAATTATTTACTTGGAATTCTTGGCAGAGCTCCTAGCACTATTCTCGACTCCGGCATATCGGCTTCCATTTCCATGACGAAGGTGGTGTTAATGTTGCGAGGCTTGTCCGGTTTGCGCTCCAGTACAATGAAATAAATGAGTGCCATAGTACTCAGTAGAGAAACACATTGCAGTTTGTTGCGCACCTAAATGACTTAGATCTTATATTTCTAACAAAAATGACATCCATAGAAACAGCCAATTCTATTAGGACATCCATAGAAACAGCCAATTCTATTAGCGTCAATTCGTTGCTTTTTTGGATATTTGTTAGCGGTTCATGTCGCGAAGACGGGCGACATTGTTACTGTTTGTCTGATGTTCATCTCTGACATGTCCTTTTTCGATCGCTTATCACGTGTGTTTATGTTACACGTCAATAAATCAATTTTAAAGGGAAATAAATAATTAAGCATTGGAGGTTCGGGCCCGTTTCCCAATCACTTCTAGCAGGGCACCATCTGAGTGTATGCCAGCCAATCAGAATACTGACCGCACAAGCCCTTTCTGAACGGCACGCCAATTTAGGACGATCTGATTGGCTGACTCGCCACCACCTCCCAATGCTGCTCATCTTCGTGACATGTACCCGGGATAGGTTAACATTCTTTGTGCTTATGTATTACACAGGCGAGCCGTGCCGTCATAACAGTGACAACAATCAGAACAATGATGCCAATATCAAAACGCCCAAAAAAAACCTACGCATAGTAATCTGCAAACAAAATAGGAAGACTAAGTTTGCATGGATGTTAGATAACTTCCTAAAAGTGATTTGAATTTTATAGTTGTCAAGTTTAGAGGTATGATATGTTCTTATTAGCTTTTCAAGCTCAATCCCAGCTAATAGCAAAAAAATCTCTGCTTGACGAGTCGCCGTTCTTTATCCTTATCCTAATCATTGCAGTTGTTGGGCAGATGTTCCCTCGCACCTTAGGAGGGACGCAGAAAATACGCGAAGTGAAATATCAAAGCAAGAATTTGCATTCAATTCTTTAGTAGGATGTTTATAAGGATCGTACTGTCAAGATTGGTAAAAAGATCTTGATGAAAACAAAATGTTAGCAAAGCTAGTCAAGGTATAGGTAGGCTTACATAGGATCTGAATAGAACATTCCAGGACAGCATGTGAAAAGCTTGTTTGACCAGCAGTTTCAACGACGATTCGAATCGCAGTAGGACATTGTTCGCTATAGTTTCGCGAGTGAACTGGTTTAAACATTCCTGCGGATCTCGCCGATCTCCGCAAACATCTCAGAACAAAACGCTGCTGTGTTCTTACGAAAACGACTAAACAACTAGAAGCGAACGCCGGGTGCAGGCAAATGTTCTCCTTTTCAATATCTCCGGTCGGTGACGTGCATTGTGCTTCTATATGGAGCTGTGGAGGCTTTTGCCAGCGTATCTGATTAGAACAATGGCAGCTTATCAGCTGCCTAGCATGCCAATACTTACTTACTAGCTTCCTCAATAAAGTACGCAAAATTGGATTCCATTGAAGCGATCTTGATGCGGAGTCGAATCAAAAAATCGACCAGCGACTGTGTAGGTTAGGCTACAGTTCCAAAGATGCTTCGTCACTTCTTGTATGTCTCCTATAGTTTGCGCTCTCGAAATATCCGAATAGTTTCGAATTCTCACGAATTTCGAATATTCAAGTTTAAATCCATACGGTTACACAGTTTAAATACAGTTTAAATACAAATGTCTCTATGAAATCACGCACTGGTGTAGCGCATGGCGCACCACTGGTAAGCTTTCTCTACCGTATACCCTCAGAACAAGCGATAGAACTACTAAAGCGTCACGCCTGATTCTTTCACGGGAAATCATAACATTCATGAATTTTCAAACCCTGCCTCGAGAGAGGAAAAGGGTAGGTAAAGGTATGTAAAGGTAAAGTAAAGACTCGTTCAGCCCAAAAAAAGGTGACTTACGAGTACGTCGATCCAGCTCTCGTCCTCAGACGGAAGCATTGAAAGAACAGAGAAAAATTCCTCGACCTTACCGACTCGCATAAACTGGTTTATGAAAATCTACTGAACGCATACAGTGGAGAGATTCGAAGATAGCGGAAGAATAGATGTCATCGCGAGCAGTCGCAACGCAGCAATTCAGAGCAAGTCTGCTACCAATTTTCTGGCCTCGGAGGAATGGAAGGCTTGGTTGGCCTGGGCGGGAAATGCGAACCAGGAACCTGGTATCGGGTGCACGCAGCAGCCGGCACCTCCTCCGACTGCGCTATCATTCGTCTATTCTAAACTCTATGTAGAAGCTATTTAATTTGGTACACTTTCTATTTAATTGAGATACAAGCTCTACATAAGCTGCTATGATAAGTTAACTCTGCAAGTGGTCCTGCCCACGCGATTAATTCTGTGTGGTCTTTATGTATTGTACAACTCCACTGGGAACTTGCATGAAAATGGAGCATAAGCTGGTGAGCCCAAATTTATATTCTTATATATGGAAATATATGGAAGTTTCAGGAAGCCCTTTTAAAAAATCGTGTAATTGAGTGGGCTACTCTTGTATCGGCAGAACGTGCACTTGGCATCGAAGTTCGTGATGCTGATGTTTGGTATCCATTTTGCTCAACATTAGTGCAGACGGTGATAACGTCGGTGGTCTCTTGCACACATCAGCAGCGAGCTGATTAAACTGAACTACTTGTCTAATAAAAGCCTCCCTATGAAAATGCGAGACAGCTTTGATTCCTGATAACGAAAAGGGGTTCCTCGGCTGGAACAGCCTCAGTAGTCTATACTACCAGGATTGAAGTGTCGTTGACTGCCCTATATTGGTGTTAATCTTGAAACTGACAGTGTGATTCAGGCTAAAAGAATTTTACAGCAAACTTACAGCGACAGGCTTTGAAGTAGATTATCATGGTTATGCTCCATCTAGTGCAACCAAGCCACTCTAAAGCCGTCGGCCACAGGTATGCCTTTATCCTTTATCCTTGTGGTAATCATTGCCACTATTAGGTAGATGTTCATAGCACCTTAGAAATGAAGAAGGAAACACGCGATGTGAAATGATCGGAGCTAAGAGTTGCATGAAATTTCTAGTAGTTTTTTATTATTATTAATGCGAGTGTAACGCAGTCGGAGGAGGCGCCGGCTGTCGCCTGCACCCGATACCAGGATCCTGGTTCGGATTTCCCGCCCAGACTAACCAAGCCTTCCATCCCTCCGGGGTCGGTGAATTGGTACCAGACTTGTCTGGGAAGGATAAAGCGCTGACTTGTTCATCGGCTGGCCACCACAAGTCATGGTATGGCCAAATACGCATTCAAGACGCCTCCACGACATCCCATAGAAGTACAATGCGTGGCGCATCCCAAAAGGGATTGAGTAACGCCGTCCTTTATCCTCTATTTTTACTTTTGTTGTCCGTATTGTGTTCAAAAATAACTCGAGAAAACTGAAGAAACATGATACGTCACCGCTACGGTGGTCCTTGGCTTGGCTTTTACCAAAAGAAATGAATTCTTCATTAGCAAAAGAATTAGGCACGGTTCGAAACGGTCGGCGAGAAAAGAGATCAATAACCTAAAAGTCAGCTACGGCTCTGTCATAACAGATGATGTTTGCAAGATCCTCCCTTCCAGATGATGCGTAAGTGATCGAAAAAGGTGGTAGTGACTTGGGGCCAGATTTGGGATGTACGATGGATGCGGCAGAATATCCCATCCGAGTTCCGGAATTTTCTGAGAAGTCGTCTTCGCGATGTGTGGGCGCGCGTTATCGTGCAGCAAGCGAACTTTGTCGAGCCTGGGCTGTTCCTTGTGCATCTTGTCGGCCAGTCTCTGCAGTTGGGTAGCGTAGACCTCGGCAGTGACAGTCGTGCTGTCAGGCAGTAGCTCGAAATGGTAGATCCCATAAACTCCCCATCAGACGCTCCGCATGATTTTCCTCGCATGAATTTCACCTCTTACGAATGATGTCGGCACTTCATTGCGTTAGCACCACGCACGTCTACGAGCGTGGTTGGCGTAGAGGACCCATTTTTCGTCTACTGTGACGATGCTGTCCAGCCTGTTGAAGGTGCGACTTCGGGAGAGCAGCTGAGTGTCCAGACGTCTTCGCCGGTTGTCGTCGGTTAGTTCGTGTGGAGCCACTGACCGAGCTTTTTAAGCATTCCAAGAGATTGCAGTTCATTGTCCACGGTAGATCGGGAACAGCCAAGAGCAGTAGCAAAATAACGTACACCTTCATATAGATGCTGCTCCGATAGTTGACCAGGGCGAGGCTCATCTTCGAGAGTCCTGTTTCCGCTTCTGAAGCGTTCGAACCAGCTATACACAGACCGTACAGAAGGAGCTTCAGAGCCAAATACACGACACAAGTTTCGATAAGCTTCTGCAGCGGAGCGCCCAGATTCAAACTCGTAAAGGAGTACGTGTCTAATATGGGTAGACAGTTCGGCCATCGTACATGAAATAGGCAAGGAAGGCGGAGCGGTGTGTATTATGCAGATACAGCAGGACAGTGTCTTTATATAGCATTTATGTTGAAGTTTTCAGAACATTATAGAAAAAATCTGGGACATTGCGAAGTTTCTGCAGATACTTTCTGGACACCCTAATAGTAAAATTCGCAAAAAATTGCGCTTTACTTCCTCAAAGCACCCATTATGCTGTGCTCAAAAACACTTAATGAGCTAGTAGCACTCTATAAGGGCTGCTTATCAGCCGTGGAATACCCAACAAAAAGTCTCGTTTGAGAATGGCACTTCTGTTGAGCGCGTTAATGCATGTCAGAGAAGGCAGAGAAAACCTTCAGAACTGTACAACGAGAACAGAGACGAGTATAGGAATTGTAAAAATAGATCCGAGAAAAAAGATCTTATGGCAAAAATCGAGCAAATAGAACAGGAATCGCAGATACAATTAGCAATTGCTGGCGCTAGCGAGTTGATCTTTAAATTGACAGCTAGCTACAACGAGTCAAAAAGTGACCGAAAAGGAATGGCCATTAAATTAGGCCATGTAATAGGTTGATCGAAAAGTCGTGCAACACTTTACGCTACTGCCTGTTAAATTTGTTAAAGCTCTTACAGTATTGATCTTGTGCGGTACATTTTCGAAGCTTCCTCAAGCCTACTATACAAGGCCTCGTCGAGCACGAATACAGCAACAATGTCAACGATAAGCAGCAGCATCCTACGACCTGTCGTCTACTACGAATTTCTGCAAGGCCATTCCGCAAGGACTGCAGCCTTCAACATCTGCGCTTCATTCAAGAAAGAAGTCATTCATTATTCCACAGTGACCCGTTTCTATCAGCGCTTCAAGGCTGGAGAACTCTCTCTCGAAGGTCGACCTTGTTCCGGACGCCCCTCTGTTGTGGAAGAAGACAGCTTGCGCGAAGCCTTCAATGTGAAGCTAAGTTCAACCACTCGCGAATTGGCGGCGACACTTGGATGTACGCAAAGCACCGTCGTGAGGCAGCTGGAGATCCTTGGGTACCGCAAAGTCTTGTCGTCTTGGGCACCACATGAGCTGCGGGACTCTGACAAGGCATGCCGAATCAGTGTTGCTGAGTCGCCGCTTCTTCGCCCGCACAGAAAGGACTTTCTGAAAAACATTGTTACTGGTGATGCAAGCTGGGTTCTTTATGTTAACCATACCCATAAGAGCCAATGGCTCCCACATGGGGAGAACCGGCTCCAAAGCAACCGAAACGAAACGTGGTCTCGACGAAAAGAAGGTCCTTCTGTGTTGGTGGTGAGGTGGTGGGGCTCAGAAGGATGCTTTAGTGGGAGTTGCTGGATAGTATGACCGCAGTCACAACATCTGTCCACGCTACCCAGCTTGGCCAACGCCATACGCCAAAAACGTCCAGAGCGGGAGAATATCTACATGCTGCACGACAACGCGCGTCCTCATGTCGCAAAAGTGAGTCGCGAGAAAATCCAGGAGTTAGGCTGGAAAGTTCTGCCGCATCCACCGTACTCTCCAGATCTCGCTCCTTCTGACAACCACCTGTTCAGAGATCTGAAGCAGAATCTTGGAAGTAGCGAGTCCGATGATCAACGTCAACTGGAAATGGAGGTTTCTGAATTCTTTTCCTCACAGCCCTCGGAATTCTGGCGGAAAGGAATTGAAGGGCTGCCCGAAAGAGGGGGCAGAACCTTAGACTTGATGGGGAATATATCGTGGACTGAGTTTTTGTATGATGTATTATATTATATTGTATTGTAATATGGTTGTGCTAGTGTTGCAAGACTTTCTGATCAACCCAATATTTTGAGAGTTCGAAGTTCTGTTGTTTGTCCTCGCTGCACTCAACCTTTTCAACTCGGTCACGCAAATTCTTCATTCATAAGGCTCTTACTGGTCTAAGAGGAGGTGACAGTTACCGGCTACTCCACACGAATGGCGCAAAGCGTCATGGCAGCGTGCGTACTCCCGGTCATCGTGGCGCATAACAGTCGGTGGGACGGTCCCCACTGGTGATGGCAGTGTGTGTGTGTTCCGATTCGCCGCCACACGCCGTCACCTGCAGATTTCTTGATCGCTGAAATTCTTCAGGGCGCCGTTTACACTGATGGTGAGAGAACTGGCACGCAGCGTACGTGGACGCTGCACGAGTACGTCGATGTGAACGGCAAACTTCAGCGCCAGATTGTACACACGACTTCACTTTTCTGCCTCCTTTCTCTATTCTTCAAACATCGGATGTTTTTTCGAACTACACAGTTCTTCTAATCAAATTCAGATGTAATTGTTACTGTCGGAAACTGGTGTTCGTCTTGTCTACTCCTTATCACTCTTCGTATCGACTCCGACTCCTAATGCCTGTCAATGTTCTCATAATCTCCGCTCTCCTGCTTTTTCCTACGACTGATTTAAGAACTACTACTGACCATTGCTACCCAAGGTCCGGATTCATGAACGCGGCCGGAGGTAGATCCTACCTCGATCTACCTCGAAGACCGCTTACCGGCCACTTGCTGGGAACTTACCTCTGTTTCTGATTCATGACCGTCAAAGCAGGAGTTTTCTTCCCTGCCGAGTATTGATTTAGCGGGTGAATTGGCAAAGCGCCGGGGTCGTTGCTTTGTGTCAGAAATTAGCAATGGAGCAAAGCACTTGCTTTGGTAAATGTTGGTAAATGTTCCTGGATGCGCTAGCGTCCAGGAACATTTACCAAATATTTACCTCAAAACTTACCGCTCAATTTCCGTCCGTTCATGAATCGCGGGTAAGTGGAAAGTGGCGGTAGATTGCGGACCTACCGGTCGGTAAGTCGTTCATGAAGCAGGGCCCAAATGTCTAATGTTTGATCAACAGTCGTTCCGATTGGCTGTAAATCTGTTGCTCTGCATATTTTATTCAAGATTTGTCTTTTAAAAATGTGCGTTTTAGCCCAGTTTAATTTATTTCTTTGAAGCATTGCTAGAGAAACATGTTTGTTCTTTTGACTAGCCATGAACCATTCGGGCACTTTGTGGTCATGTCCTTTGTCGCTTTTCTACTGCTCACACCTCTTCTGATAGTGGACGTGCCAAGTACAAAGACTATTGAGAGTGCATCCCCAACTTTATTCTTTTATTTGAAGGACTTAGAAACCAATTGAGGATTCTAAGAGTAGTAACGATATCACTTTCATCGAACACTTGGGCCTTATTTCGCTCTTTATTCATGCTGTCCCGGCTGCAGAATGTGCCGAAATTCCAGTTTCCTGAAGTACATGGTGATCTGGCGCAAATTGGCCAGGACGGGGTCACCTTGTAGGACAACTCTATGCAACGTTTTGTATTGTACGAAATTAGAAGTTTAATGCAGCACCGGTGTGTTTTCCCCATCACGTACGGAGCTAGGCCATTTCTGATGTATGCTCTTTGACTTACATGTGCCTTCTTACCAAGGCGAACATCTCCTGAGTTCAAAATAAACCCCTTCGAGCTGGAAATCGTGCTAAACTTCGTAAATTTCAATCACAGCATGTAGAGACATTGAAAACATCTGCCCCACATTGGAATAAATCCACTAAAGACTGCAGAACTTCTTGATCCTTCTTGTCAAATTCGATCCACTCTAAATACACTGAGGTTTGGCATCGGGTGCAAAAGGCAACCTGGGATAGAGCAGGTTCCAGATGAAGCCACACTGGATGAAGATGGTCTCTCAGATCTTTTATTTGATTCCTACAGGCTTTTATTTTTCAAGATAAAATTAGCGAACGAACTGAATTTTTTCGGAAAGAGTTCGAAAAATTCAAATCCATTATTTGTACGTGACGCGTCCCTTCAGAATCCCACTCCAATTGTTCACCTTGTCATTTCTTCCGGTCTTAAGAACCACTGCTAAATTCCGGGTGAATAAAACCACGTCACATCACTAAGAATGTCCTGGCTATTTAGTTTCATGTTGACGACTGGGATCGCAGATAGCTTGTGTCTGCTACCAAATATCGACGAACAACCATTCTTTAAGCCAGCAATTGTTAGGGCAAGGCATAGAGTGCATCGCTAATCGATCCATGTTTGAGATGCGCCACGCACTCTAACTAGAGCAGGTGTCGTGAAGACGATTTGAATGCGTATTTGGCCTATAAAACCACTTGCTTTGTCCTTCCTGGAGAAGCATTATACTAATATTCACCGACCCCGGAGAGATGGAAGAGTGGGAACCTCCAAATCTGAGCGGATTCTGGGTGCATGCGAGAGAATATGCCTCATCCGACTGCGCTACATGCGACCATAGGCGCCTAGCCAAGCAAATGTAACGAGCAATAGTTCACTTACCCATATTTGGGTCTGGGTGCGTTTGTGGTCTGGATGCACCTGACACAAGGAGTACAGTTTTCAACTAATTTAACTGTTGATGTCATGGATTTCTTCGTGAAGTATATAAACCTGCCTTCATACTAAAACAACGGTATGGCAAATAAGAACTTCAGAGTTCACTGTTCTTCGCAAAAGTCGCTGTCTCCGAAAATAGGGAAAAGTTTGTCGTAGAATGCTTTATTGAGACGGCTTTTAGGACAACATGAACACAAGCAGATTTCGCGATGTCTTTCCCTCAAATTCTTGCTAACTTTCGGAGCTTCTCCTTGGATTGTGTAGTGTGAACGCCTTTCTCCTTATTGCATCCCGTGTTATGTATGACTAAAGCCAATGTTTTGTGCGATCAAATAGGTGTACGGCTCAGATTGAACCTGCACTATCCGCCCGGAATGCAGATAATGCAAGTTCAAGCTCGGCCTGGAGCAAGAGTTTTGATCGCAGCGAAACAACCTGTAACAGCGCACAATCTCTGTACCAGCAGCTCATTTCTAAAGCAACCTGTGTACATCCACCTTCGCAGCGTTGCCGTACAGAAATAGTAAGCACGGAAGTTTCTATTTCAATCAAGTGTTTCCAGTAAGCGTTCGTTTTCAAGTCAGGACAATTTCTCAGAATAAAGGATAAGAAAGGGATAAAGGACGGCGTTATTCAATCCATTTGGGATGCGCCACGCATTCTACTTCTACGGGATGTCGTGGAGGCGATTTGGATGCGTATTTGGCTACACAATGACTTGCGGTGGCCAGCCAATGAACAAGTAAGCGCTTTATCCTTTCCAGACAAGTCTGGTACCAATTCACCGACCTCGGAGGGATGGAAGGCTTGGTTAGCCTAGGCGGGAAATCCGAACCAGGAGACTGGTATCGGGTGCAGGCGACAGCCGGCGCCTCCTCCGACTGCGCTCCACGCGTCCATGTCCCAGAATATGTTCCTAAAAAAGCAGCCCCGAGCAGGCCTGAACTACGCAAAGGCCTGAATGATCACGTGGTGATGGTTCTTGTACACTGATACTGATCTATACATACGTGCCAAAACGCCCCGTGCTTCACAGGATAGATCTTCTGATAGCAGGTGTTTTACCACACCCCACGAAGACAGCTGCGCCGAAGTCCAGTAACCGTGCAAATCATCCTTATCACCTTCTAGGTCTGATTGCACTGCTCAGTCTACGACCTTGTTTTAGGTCATCAGCCGATGGTGGTGGTGGTGTTGCAGCTCCTACTTTACAGAGTTCTTCAAAATTTTCGTCCCGTACCCTTTGATTTTTTCGTAACATTCATTCAAAGATAGTGGCGATCATGGGTCTATGTATTCGGCGGTTGCTTATGGTCACCCTGTTAAACCAAACGAAAGGTTAAAACCTCATTGTATCTACAGGCATTTTGGATTTTCTATTTATAACTCCAGATAAGCCATACCAAGCCCTCTGAAGACTTATTGATAATAATGCCGCGACACACCTAACAATGTGTCTCACAGTTGCTTGAAGTAGTTCGAACCGACCATGCTTAAGTTAGACGCGACGCTCTATGCTCAACGTTCACGGATTCATTCCAGTTGGGCACACTTTCTTTTTCTCCTATCCGATCATTTTCCCTCCCTTTATCCCTCTCCCTCTTTGTCGTCAATTGTTTGCAGCACTCTTTTTCGTGCTCTATTCAAAGACTTCTATGTGAGCAAGAAACAATAGAGGACGTAAAAAAGTGGTCGTCGCACCATACTTTATTAAGCTTCATCACAGTGAAATGCGAAATTACTCATTTTTAATTTTTTAGTTTCAGGGCAAAATTGGATGCCTTAATCTAGATGGTGTCAGTCATGAAGTCCGCATACCTGAAGGGTGTAGAATGGATCAAGTCACTTGAGATCACTGTTGAACCGCTCATGTTGATTTTATCCGCATGTAACACTGCAAGGTAAGCCAAGTCTGACATTCTTACTGCAGATCTCATTTATACCACTTTCATTTCATTGGTCACGTTTCAAATCAAACTGGACACTTTTCTCGTCAAACTGGACACTCTTCAAAGGAAGCTTGACGTTTTGGATCAAATGGAACATCTTCGAAATTCGAATGAACGAGCTCTTGTTCCACATTAAACCAGGAACTCTCTAAAAAGGTTAGAATGACTTCTTATCCAAGAAAAATTTCGACGACGTTCGAGGATCAGAGACGCTGTCGCATGGGCCAAGTCGTCGAAAATTAGGTGGGCCGGCCACGTAATGCGACTCGCAGACATCCGCTGGACAAGAGCCGTCACCGACTGGATTCCGCGGGATGTCAAGAGAACACCAGGACGCCCACCAACGCGTTGGTCGGACTCTTCGTGAAAGCCCTGAACGACCGCTATGACGCTCTTCATGTCCCTTGAGCGAGGAGGATCCATTGGACCACTCTGGCACGCGACAAGGACGAATGGAGACGCTGCTGGCGCCCGCTCGAGTAACATGATGATCAACGGCACAGGTGACAGAGGATACAAGAAAAATTTCACCACAACTTTCTTAGAAGTTTTAGTTCACCTACACAATAATTGAACATATTGCTTGAAATTTTATAAAATCCTAAGTTTTTTAGAAAGTATAATGATTCAAACTTTGTTTCAAGGACCAGAAAAACGGCTATTTTTTAGCGATAAAAGAGTTTGCGCACTCTTCGAAGACGTCGCGATTTTACTTCGATTGGTAGAAAAATTTCTGTCTGCATGGAGTTTTACACCTGTAATCGATGCAACAAACACAGTTGAGAAGAACGTACATATCCTCACTTTGAAGCTTTGTGTAAGCAACATTTACACTAGCAGTTCTGATAGCCGAACTAAACAATTTCAAAGAAAATTATAGCAAAATTTCATTGAGCAAACAATTATTAAAACCACTTTCGAGAAGCTCTAGTTTAACTTGTTAGAAGCTCGTTTCGATTTGGAAGGCGTTCATTTTGATTTCAGAAGTAGAGAGTAGAAGTGTTTCCAATTTGACGTGAAATTTTCACGCCAAGTTGGGCATTCTTCTAAGCAAGCTTGATAGTAGTTGTGAAATAAATCTGAATGTCTTCCAAAATCAAAACGAGATTCTTCACATTGAAAAAGAGGCTCTCCAAGATGGGTTAGAATAATTTTTTGCTTAAAGGAAAATTTAGTATGACATTCTCACAAATTTTTTTTAACTATCTTGCCTCTATAAGTGAAGTGAATGCACTATTTAAAATTTGTTTAATAATAAAATGTTTATCTTTTAAGGAAAAGATAATACAAATTCGCAGGAAAACAAAAACTGTACGGTGCCTTAAAATAGAAGGTTCCGCCATGCACTTGATTTGATTTCCATTTGATTGATGGTGTAAATGCTGCTTGGGTGAAACAACGATGTGAGGAGATTTCTGATTTTTACAAATGCACTTATTGTACCGTTTAAGTCTGTATTTCCCCACGCAAGCAGAATTTTTCCTATTAGACAAATGAGCATTGCGTCGATTGAGTTGGATGTATGGAGCAGCGATTTCTTCTTTTATTACAATAAATGAATGTTGCCTGCTTGTGGTTTAGGAAAGTTTATTTCGTTATTTTTTCTTGATAAATAAAATTTTTACGAAATTTAAAACACTGTACTCATTTATTAGGGCGGTCGAGTTTTTCAAGAAGTTAAAGTTATACTAAATTTTCCTTAAGCAAAAATATATTCTACCATTTGGAGAACACTTACTTTAATGTAAAAAACTGTTTCCATTTTGAAGATGTTCGTTTTGTATTCAAAAGCCTTAATGTTGCTTTAAAGAGCGTCCTATTTGATTTGAAAAGTGTCCAATTTAACGTATTTCTGAACGTGTCTTATTGGAACGATTTCAGGTCGATTGTGACACCGGAAATGTCTGAACTCAAAATGATGCGATCCTATCCTGCTCCTGCCGGGTTATCCGATAAGGATTTAAAGAAATTTTACAACAAGAAAATAGTTATATGGGACAATAATTATTCATATGTAAATCTGCCTATAGCTTGTGTTGTTGGCATAATGTATGGTGAGTCTTGGTCGTTTTGAAAAAACCTTTTCATCCTTCATTCTTCAGATTAAGTAGATCCTTCTCAAAGAACGAGTATTCCTTATTTATCTACTTCTTATGGAGACAGATTTTAACCACTTGTTGTTAGAGGATAGAGGAAGAAGGACGAGGTTATCCAATCCTTTTGGGATGCGCCACGAATTTTAATCTTAGGATTTATCGAAATAGTAATTTAAAAATTTTTGCAGTTTAAGAGCGCATCTGACTTATACAATGGTATATGGTATTTGGCGAATAAGCCAGTTAGCGTTTAATCCCACTTACGATTAGGCAGTTCTGCTAGCTATTCGCCCATCCTTGAGGGATGGAAGGCTTGGTTGGCCTGTGCGGTGAATTTCCAAAGATATGCAAGGCTAGGACACATCGATGGAGGCGCTGCTGTCACGTGCACCCAATTCCAGCTTGCTGGCTCGAATTTCCCGTCCAAGGCAACTAAACCCTCCATCCCTCAGTGCCAGACTTGTCTGGGTAGAATAACACGCTGACCTTTCCATCGGCTGGCCACCGCAAGTCAGTGTATAGCCAAAAACGCATTCAAATCGCCTCTACGACATCCCGTAGAAGTCGAATGATGGCGCATCCATCCCAAAAGCGAGTGAGCAACGCCGTCCTTTATCCTTTATCCTTATCATTATTTATGCATAGATTAAGGCTTAGTGTAAACAGCGGTAAAAAATAAGGACAAGCAACACGTGTGACATGAAAGTACAACCTTCCCATAAATCAAGCAACAAAAAAAAAACCCCGTTAATATTCATTCATCGAGAAACTCCCCGACTACTACTAGTAAATCTTATACTCTCTTGCCACCTCTTGCATAAGTCAATTATGCATTGAAATCGCCTTCACTGCATTCCGTAGAAGCGAAGTGGAATGCGTGGCGCATACCAGATGAATTAATTGTCGCCTTCCTTCATCATTTATTACCTCATCTAATAACGCTACGCTCGAAGAAGCTTCAACCTTGTCATCTAGGCGGCTGTAGCGATTACTATGGACGAAAGTTACCGCTGCTTATTGGTGTGGGTAGCGTACTTGTGGAAAATGCAAGTGAGCCTTCTGAATACTGTTCTACTGTTTCGTCTTGCTGCTGAAAACGGAACACTTTCAGTGAAGATGCTGATCTGGTCTCCAGTCACCGATCTGCCGTTGTACTGGTTCTATCCCACCGCTGTTATTACTGGTCTCATGGGCGATTTTTTGCTCACAATGAGTTGTGTGAATGCCTACGTAGTAGACAGATTCGATGACGAGAAAATTGTAAGTTATCGACCTCTCACGGGAGAGTGTCTAGTAAAGAAAGTGAACACAACTGTGAAGGCGGTGGTATTGAGAATGAGGAACTTGACTGAACAGAGATTTTGAATTTTTCTAAATTTATATGCGAATAAGATTCCAATAGGAGCGTGAAAGCGCATTCGAGGAGATTCCCACCACTGCAGTTCATGGGTTTCTAGGTTCCTGTTTCGGATTTCCCGCCCAGGGTAACCAAGCCTTGCAGTTCTCTGGGAATTGGTCTTTCCGGATGAGAAAAAAATTGGAATTATTTTCTTCACATAGAATTTTCGAACACTTGTTGCGCTACGAGTTTTTCACAGAAGCCTTGAATAGCTCACATCCGTCTGTTTTCTGCTTCGAGTTAGTGTTGGAAGTGCATTGAGAGGCAACGTTGAAGGTTAGGATGAAGGTTGATAAAGAATGGCCGTCCTCAAATCATTCTGGAATGCGCCACGTATTCTACTTCTGCGGGATGTCATGGACGCAGTTTGGATGGGTGTTAGGCAATGATTTGCGGTGATCAGCCGATGAACAGGACAGCGCTTTATCCTTTCCAGACAGATCTGATACCAACTCACCGACCCCGGAGGGATGGAAGGCTTGGTTGCCCTGGGCGAGAAATCTGAACTAAGAACCTGGTATCGGGTGCATGCGACAGTCGGCACCTCCTCCGATTGCGCTACATGCGCCACATATACATACATATACCCGAGTTATAGTGTTATAGGGTAGAACAATATTCCATTATCAATAAATGAAAGGTTAAGTAGGTTATTAATAAATTATAGTAGTTTCCTAATAGGTGGTAAAAATTCCGTATTTGTAACTTAACTAAATTATTATTAATATATGTAAATTAAATTAAAAGAAGTAATAAAAAATAAAGAACGGTGTTGCTTAACCTTATTTGGAATGCGCCACGCATCGCACTCGCGGTGGTCAGACAATGAACAGTTCAGCGCTTTACCTTTGCCAGACTAGTCTGGTATAAATACGCCAATCCCGGAGGGATAGAAGGCTTGGTTGGCCTGGGTCGGAAATCGGAACCAGGATATAGGGTGTAGGCGACAGTCGGTTCCTGCTCCAACTGCACTAATAGCGCCCAGATTGTAGAATACAGCTTGCAAGATTGAGCTTTATTTTAAGCTCTCGACGCGGATGATCATTGTGTCCATAATGTTCAGTCTTGGATCGTTCATCGCCGCTCAATGCACAAAGCCTATTCTAAAGTCTATTTCGTCAATTGCTTTTCTTGGAATTGTGGAAGGTGGGTTGGTGCTCAGTCTTAGCAATCGAGAATTTAAAAATAAACAAATAAATTTTTTACAAGAGGTTCAACATGAGGAACACTGAGCAAGGCATTTACCAGAATAAAATTCCACGTAGTGCCCTATTCAGGTGTGCTACTAGCCACTGTGATCCTATGCGTTTTTCTACTACCTCAGGCGAAGCCAGAGAAACGACAGTCTATCATTGAGAACCAGGAGGAAGAGCAACGAATTCAGAGGTTTGAAAGCGCTGAACAATGTAATTCTGGAGAATGCTTGAACACTACTTACAATGATTTAAGCACTGATTTTCTGAGCGTCACGAAGCTATCGTTCATCTCCATTTATCATTCGTTGAAGATCTTCGTTCTGCCACGTGAAGGGCATCGCCGGTTATTCCTTTACCTCACATTTGGGGCGAATTTTCTGGATCAGTTGGTCTTTGGCGAAGAGAAGGGTGAGTAGAGTTTGCCTGCTTGCACCGTCTTCATATGATGTGCCACCTGTATCACCTATCCTTGAGGTCTCATCGGCACCTATACGCTTTTACCACCGTTCAACTGGACCAAGGACACCTATGCCGACTACAAATCCTTGAGACCTATCGTTCGTGGGTTTTTGCTAAAGAATTGCTCGGAAGCTTGCCTCCTTTAGTAGCTTCTAATCGCTTCGATGTATGAGTTGAGAACATTGCTAAATTGTTGAATGGTTTGTCAGCCAAGCGAGAAGGTCTGTTTCAGAAATAGTTGGCATGTTCTTCGGAATGCTCCTCTTAAAGCAGTGCCTGAAACTTCGTGACACCTTTGTCATCTGCTTAGCTATTGGAAGTTTAGGTGTATCGCTCTTTATGATCGGCCTAGCACAGGTTTGATCACCTTTCTCTTTTATTCATCCGCAGTGGCTGTATGTAAATAGAATTTATCCTAATCGAAGGGGGGAGGGCATATAATGATTGTCGTCTCCAGTTCCTTACTTGAGATTTTACAACAGCCTCAGCTGTTGTCTCATAATATCCCTTTATTCAAATTCAGGGAACATGGTTGTGCAGAATGGGATTTCGAACTCCACTAACAGATTACGGTGCCCCTCCCGACTAGGATAGATCCTATAAGTATTCTTATTTTGCTATGTGCAGTTCGCTTTGTTTCTTTCTTACCTTGGCAGCTTGTGATATTAGTAATGGAGTAGTAATATTTGTTAATAATTAGGAGGGGGCTAATTAAAAAAGGGCTAATTGAAAATGCATTCAAGATTCAAAAATTTTCATTCCAATATTTTTTGAGTGAAATTATTTTTGGAATTATTGTTTTGAGGCTCACTATATGGAACTTATTCGTTATCCGTTTGTGTAATAGTCTAACTGAACAAAAAGTTATTGCTCAATTATTAGAGCTCGTAACTCTTTGATCAGAATGTAAGTAGTTCACAATGTTCTTCAATGAACATTCATAAAGTATGAGAGTTCATTGAAGAATACGAGTTCAAAAGACATCAATAAGGATAAAGAATTTCGTTACACAGTCCACTTTGGGATGCGCCACGCATTCTACTTCTACGGAATATTGTATAGACGAAGTGAATGCATATTTGGCCGTACAATGACATATGGTGGCTAGCTGTCGAAAAAAGTGCTGTGCTTTATCCTCCCCAAACGAGTCTGGTTCCAATTCACCGACCGCAGAAGACTTTCTTGACCTCCGCGGGAAATTCGAACCAGAAACCTGGCATGGGGTACGGGCGAAACCTAGCATCCCCTCCGACTGCACTACGTTCGCCACTAAAGACATCAATAACAACTAAAAATAGCATTTCTTGTCTTATCTTTGCTTTGCAACAACATCGATCTTCTTTCGGACGTTGAAAATGGAACGAAATTTGTTGTGTTGAATCTCTTATGTCTTATGGTCACTGAGGTAATTTCTTATAATCACTTTTTCCCCGAGGGGTGGTCTAGAAGGTATTTCGCGGATACATTTTCCTCCTAAAAAGCTAATGCTCTAAAAAGCTTTGATCAAATTGACAAATTTCTAGATTGGCTAGCTACTATTTTATGCATAGAAAATGCGATTATCACAACCTCTATAATATTTAATATATAGATGTAGTTTAGAGGTCGTTGGAGAATAAAGAGTTACAGGTTTGACAGTAGGTGTGTTCTCCAAAAAAAGGTTTGACAGTAGGTGTGTTCTCAAAAAAAGGTGTTTTTGTCACCAATCGAGAAAAAATAGAGACGTCTCAGACGATGGCATGGCGCATTCTCTTTTTTGGCACTTAAAAATGGTAGCCTTTCTGCTTTTTAAAACAAGCATTAATCCATTATTTTGCTCCAAGTTAGAATAGTATAAAATTTCAAGCAATGTTCACTTATTGGATAGTTGAATCGGAACTTCAAAAAATACTAAAAATTTCCTTGCACAAAATTTTATCTTATTCTTTTTGAAGAGTCTTCAGTTATGTACAAGAAGCTTATTTTGATTTGGAAGAATTACATAGCTTTGATTTCAAAAATCTTAGGCTGGCCTAGAAGAGTGTCCAATTTGATGTGAAAAAGATCTATACAAGCGGCTTCCGTTTTAATCATTTTTATTTTCGTGTTCTTACAGTTTTTGCTATTATTCCAGGCTACGTGGCTAATTTTCGCCAGCATGGCTCCTGGAAGTCTTCATGGCCTCCTGAATCCTTTAACTTACACCTTCCTCTCATGCCTGGTTGAACGAAATGAGGTAGGTTGCGTTTTTGAAGACATAGAAAATTTTACTCGATGTGGAGGGTGGTTTTAACTTCCTCTTTTGTCTACTTTGTTGTGACGACCTGTCATGCATTGCCTTTGCGACATTCTTCATCAGATGGCGGAGAGGACCGGCCTCTGTGATGTAATGTATGAATAGCTCAATCCATTTTTGCTCCACTTGGCGCGTAGATTTCTCTTCTATCCGACGGCCGATAGAATTCCGTTTGGGCTATGGCCACAAGGCGGTAGGAACAGTAGAGAGAGGGTGACCTTGTGCCGTAGTGGCGCGCAGATGTAGCTGCCTCTTGCTTCTTCCGACCTTAAAGAATAGAGCTTCTAGCTGCAGCTAGGTAGAAATGTGAGGAAGCAGTTCACCTCCTAAATTCTCACTAGACGCTGGATCCGACTCCGATTAGAAACGTCAGGGATCCGTCATTTTTTCAAACACTTTTAACCCTTTCAGGTTTGCGGAGAAAATGCCCGCAACCAGGGAACAAAATACCTGCAACCGTGAAAGATGCCCGGATCGACGAGAAGCGGTGATTAGTAAAAGCGCCGATATAACGAAACCAACTTTCGCCTGTAAACAACATTAAGGAAACTAGGAATAAGTTCAAAACTGTAGGGAAAACTATTCCTTAAAAGAGTCTTACCATTAGTCGGATGTATCGTTAATATAATGGTTAATCCGCAACGTTTCATTCCAATCGAAGCTCCAATAACAAGTTGATAGCAAAACTTTCATGCTCAAAAATAATCTATATTTCGAAAAAGGGCTCGAAAGATTTGTGGCAAAGTACTGCACCGTAGGTTCTTCTCATTTGTTGACTCGACGCTCATTCCAAAAACGCGTCTTAAGACTTAATGAATTCCGGATCTGTCGTTCCATTTTAAACTATTTGAAGTCAGAGCAATGCAACACACTTCCCCACAATCTCCTTCTTGAAAGATATTCAGTATGTTGACCTTCAAAGAGAAGGAATTCTCCATCTGTAAAGCAGAATATCACAGATCGGATAACATCTCCTAAGACTGATCCAAAGATTTCTTTTCGAATATTGTCATGTCCATCGTCCCGTACCAATGGACGAGTCACTAGCCAAGGCTATAGCCTATTCAGCATCATCAAAATGTGCTAAAAACACAGAAGCAGAGGCAAGTGTAGACTCTATCACCAACGACGACCAAGCAATGCTATGTTGCCTCGACCATCAGAAGTACACATATAATACACCATTCCGACATCCACATTCCACGGATTGTAAGGCATCAAATCTGAACCAGTGCCACATGACATCATATCACTTCGAAGGGAAAGAAACCGCGTTATCTTCATAGGACTGTCTATAGAAAGTGTTCGGCTCTTTGGAAAATGAGCTCGGGAGTTTAAAGAGAGCTTCCGCAGCTTTGCGGGTATTGTATTAAGCCATCGCAAACTGAGAGAAGAGGGAGAAAGCGAACGAAAGGAAATGTGCGGATCAACCACACTCGCACCGCCGAAAACAGCGCGTTGTCAGAACAAGACGTATGTGTATCGCGTATTTGGAAAAGTTCCTAACTACCTCGAATTCCATAGACACTTTGGCGGAGCTCCTAGGCTGACAGTAGTGACTAAGAAGAGGATCCGTTATGAGGTCAGCACTCCTTATCTGAAATAATAATTACTCCGTCAGATTTCAAAAATACACAAAACATCTTTTACATTTACAGTGGCAGGGCTTCGTATCTTGCTGGGCCAAATATTTTTATGCATCGACAGCCACTGCATTCATAGACGGAAACATCATTCTTGTTTTTCCTCTTCAAAGTCTATTCGTGGCACTGCCCTCAATCATGCGCTCAGGTGCAAATATGGGAATAGATGTTCACCCTTTCTGAGAAGGGCAATACTTTGCTGATGTGGGTTCCTATGATATTTCGTGAACTTTAAGTGATTAAAAATGACCGCGTTGCTCTTTTTGAGCGTACGGATGAGATATCGTCACGATTCCAGTTGCCACACCCTCGAATTGTTTCTCATGTCCTACCCATGACGAAATAAGAAAATAGTGTATCCTTGTCCACTTTACCACGTGTTTTGTTGACCGGGTTTGATCGCGCGTACGACAGCCGTTCAGGGTCGCGGATATTTTCTCCCCTGATCGCGGGCATTTTCTCCCTAGTTTCGGGCATTTTCTCGCACCGAAACAGACGCGGCGCCTTTCGGGCATTTTCTGTCGTAATCACCCTTTCACGACATTGTCCGACGATGTCATCGAATACTATCATAAAAATAGATCATATAGTAGAAAGTTATCAAGCATTTAATAGTACAATACTAATCACTGATGGTGATTCTACTAATATCTACTGCCAAAATGGTCCATGGGAAACTTCGTTGATTACTGTTTTTTGATATCTGACAAATAGCGAAAATATAATGGGAAAAGTGGGAATAAAAAGGATAAAGGACGGCGTTATTCAATCCCTTTTGGGATGCGCCACGCATTCTACTTCTACTGGATGTCGTGGGGGCGAGTTGAATGCGTATTTGACCATACAATGACTTGCGGTGGCCAGCCGATGAACAAATCAGCGCTCTATCCTTCCCAGACAAGTCTGGTACCAATTTACCGACCCCGGAGGGATGGAGGGCTTGGTTGGCCTGGGCGGGAAATCAGAACCAGGAACCTGGTATCGGGTGCAGGCGACAGCCGGCGCCCCCTCCGACTGCGCTCCACGCGCCAATTGAAAAGTGGGAATAGTGGGAAAAATACGCACTGTACCAAGCGGCAATCACGTGAAAACCACGCGTGGGATAATGGAGGACAGCACCTTCCTAGAGCTATTTCTTTCTATTGCACATATCTAGTTAGAACCACTTCTGGTTCTTGTCGAAGAAAAAATAGCCGTGCCCTAAGATTCGTTCCTAAGATTCCATGGCAGTATTTACTGAAATTTAAAAGTAATAACTGCATTCTATTTTGCGTGCGTCGTCAATGTTATTTACCAAACTGACTAATATCTGTATGTAGTGTTGTATTCAGATTGGAAAGGCTTTCGCGATCAGCTCAATTGCTCAAAAAATAGCAGGGTTTGCCCAATCAGCGATTCTGCAGAATATCTACATCGCCACACTGAACTGGTATCAGGTAGGTTATAGTTGAAATTTTTGCATTTTTAATTATCCCACTATATTCTACTTATTTACATAACAGTTTGTAGTTTAAGTGAAAATAGAAATTTGAAATCAATTAATTTAAAAACGAATATAGTATAGGCATAGTTTAGTGGAAAACTAGAAGGATGAAATGCTGAATCTAACAACAAACCAGTTTTTGAATGAAAATAAATAGTTAGGAATGGCCACTTTGTTTTACCCAGTATCGAGAAATCTTAACGAAGTCTACAAGATATGACATATTGCAAGCTTGCAATTTTTTAAAATACATTTTGTGTATCTCCCATCCGATTTATTTTCTATTTTCTTAAAAAAAGACCTATTGTGTGAAATGCATAGCTAAAAATACAAGGAGTTCGCCCGAAAAGTTTGCTAATGAAGGTTGTATTTAGGGCTTCGTGTGGCTGTTAATGGGTAGCCTTTGTGGAATTGCCGTGGCTATTTATGGCTACGTTCACGTCGTCGCCAAGAAGGAGAACATAGGATCTTAGTCCGATGAAGGCATGCAGTGTCATTAAATAAATATCATACTTCTGTGCATTTTGATCTTCCTCAGCCTCCCCGACTTTGAGAATATATTCAATTATAATAGGAAATGTAATGATTAGCAGGCATAATTCCTGTTTTCTCCTCTAATGCTTGAAGTGGAGGTCGAACTTGTCGTCATGCTTGCTCACAGGAGTTGTTTATTCTCTGCGAAATTACTCAGATGAAAAAGGTAGGGAAAACGGAATCCTTTTATCTGGCCGATAGGCTGTGGAATGTAGAGTTTTCATTTGCTGCATGTTCACATTCTGTATAACGATCCTTTGAAGCTGAAGACCATGCAATGAACTTAAGTGAATCACTCTAACATATTTGGTAGAATATGTCTAAGCTACGTTTATCCAGCCATTGGTTAATACGGCCACTGAAAAAGCGAAGTATCAGACAAGTAGGGTAGAATGATGTCCCCTAAGGCCCTCTCATCATAATCCGCCACATGAGCCGTAGGAGCAACCGACTTGCTCTCTCAGAGCGTAGGAGTCGATTAAAGTTGTGGCGTATCTCAGTTAACAGGTCGGATTCTACAACAAACTCATAGTTTTGTGTGATTATTCTGACAAACATAGTTGCTCTTACGTGGGAGGGGACGGAATTTCCCTCCTCTGTTTCATGATTTTCTGTTTTGGCCAATTTATGAATTCGCAAATCTGAAGCAGAATGCAGAAAATTACACCACCAAAAACAAAAGAAATGCGGAACAAAGTACGCATTGTTTCAATAACGTGTTTGAAATGACGGCATCATGTGCGAGGCGGTTTTGGTCACTATTTGATTGTCTTCTTATGCGCCCTCGAAGTTTGGGGTTTCGCGCGCTGATTTTGAATGTTATTTGGTCGTCGAGTTTTTCAGCGCGCGCCTATGAAAGGCGCGCTCCTCATCAGAAGAGTTCAGTTAGTTTTTTCTTCTCTAGTACGTCTATGCCCCGTACAATCTTTTCGGCGGCAAGCAACGGTCGCGGGTGGCGGCGACGCGAAGCGGCAGCGGCGAGGCACTGTACTCTTCCTAGTCGGGACCAACTGCTGCTAAAGGATAACGCGCTCTATGAGGATCGCCAGAATCGACGTGTCCGTCGCGAGTCTCTCGTTGTGCCTCATCATGTGCTTTGGTTGTGGCTTGCGAGTTTTCGTTCTCACTTTCCTACGCTGGTGTGGATTGAACCCGTTCAACTCGAAGAACTCTACTGCAAGAGAGGAGGTCAATTACAAAACTGAATGATAAACGCCATCCGGACTGCCGAAAATAATCAGCTGATCGGCATTACCAATCAAGTTTAAAGGACGCGTCCACATCCACCCTAAGACGCGAGTGCAGACAGCCTCTGCTAGCGACGAATCGACGGGAAATCAGGGGCGCCTCCGCCGCTGCCTGCCGCTTGCCGCAAAAGTGTGTGGCTGTGGCTGTGGTATAGCCGCGCTCGTCGCTGTTCTAATTAGCACTTGAGCCGGACATCATTGTGTGGTTTACTGATGGTCTACAATGTCATCACAGCAACTCCTTTTCCATCGTCGAGCATTGCGCTAAAACAGCAGGAGCCGTAATAACCTGCGTATTCGTCACGCCCACCCTCACTCCGTCCTGTGTCTTGCTAGCAGTGCTTTGCAATGGCATGACGAGTTTGGCGCGGAATGGAACAAGGACCATAGCTGTGAGTGCATCTAGACGAGAAGCGGCTTGGAATGGAAACAGAAGAAATGATAGAGAAGCTTACGATGTTATAAAGGAGTCATCTGCAGCTATGCGTTCGAACACTATCGTGTCTTATGCCGCACCAACTTCGATTGTGAAGACCTTCGCAGGTCTTAGCAAGTCAACACGAGACATTGGAGTATTACACTTCCCATTATATGCTGCAGAAGCTTTTTTGAATACAACGCAAGATCTTGTGTTGATACTATATAATATAATATAATATAATACTATATAATAATATCATTCATTATCGACCCTCGGCACTGAGTGGCGGTGTTCCTTTCTTCTCTGATACCGAAGAAGTATCCATTCGGTTACGTTGTTTCCTACTGCTGGTTGATTCTCGTTGTGAACCATTGTTTCTTTCTTCGGTGTCGTCCGCTAATTTCGCTAAATTTAATCCTCTATTGATTGCCTTGACTTACCTGCCTCTAGTGACCAACAATGTCTCAAGTTCGACGTTCAAGTAGGAAAGCTCCCCGGCCAGTTCTTACTTCGGTAAATGAACTGGTCGAACGATCAGGTCTCGGCAGACAGGACAGCTGGAGTAAAGCAGCTCAGGTTGCTCAGGTTGATTACTCTCAGCTGTGAGCTGGCGAAATCATGAGAGCCATTCTTGAGCGTAATAAGGACCCGGAGATAGAAAGAACGGTGGTAGCACTGATTTCAAAGATACCAAGTGAAATCAGTGAGACGATGGAAGCTGAGAAGAGAGCCAGAAGCATCGTCATACACAACTTGGAGGAAGCCTCTGTAGATCTGCCTCCATCTTTCAAACAGCGGGATCTTGAGGATAAAGTTAGCTCTGTGCTAGATGTACTCGGAGTCGAATGCAGGCCTGTGGAGGTCTACCGAATGGGACAGATGGGTAATGATCGGCCACGTCTGGTCAAGATCGTTCTTTCATCAAGAGCCCATTGGAGACGTGCCCTCGCAAACTCCTTTAGACTTCGAGAGAGTGTCTACTCCGACGTGTATATTCGCCGCAGCATGACCGCAGCAGAGCGAGAGAAAGAGAAGGACCTGAGGAATGAGGCCTCAGAGAGGAACAAGCAAACCAAAAACCGGGAGTGGGCTGTTTTTAGGGGCGAGCTTAGGCGGATCCAGGACCTCCCCGTGCGCCGTGCTGGGAGTTCGGGAAACGCCTAGCTCTGTAAGGTAGGAAACCCAGACTCAAATTTTTCCTTTTTAACTCACGAAGCCTTCAAGACAAGATCCACCATCTACACCTTTTCATAAACCTGATTTTCTATTTATAACTGAAACATGGCTAACAGCGAAAATCCCCAATTCAGAAATTTTAGCAAATCTTCCATACCGCATTTTTCGCTCTGACCGTGATGACTGCAGAGGTGGTGGAATTTGTTGTATTGTTAAAGATTCAATAATTGTTACCGAAAATTCTCCTCCCTCAAACCTCAAGTCCGACGTTATAATCCTAGATTGTTTGGACGCTCATAACAATTCGAATTTTAGAGTCATACTCGTTTATCGGCCTCCTATGTCTACAACTGCTGATGACGAAGCTCTTGTTGATGCTCTTTTGGACGTTTGCCTTCCAAATAAACCCTTGATAATGCTGGGTGATTTCAATTTTAAAATTGATTGGGTATCATGGGAAGCGATGGATTCGGGTTCCGTTAGATTGCTAGATTTTTTCCATTACTGCGGCCTCACCCAAAATGTCAGTGAACCTACTCGAGGTTATTCTATTCTAGACATCATTTTAACTTCAGTGCCATTGGTTAGTGAAGTTGCTGTGTCTGTTCCATTTGTGTCATCAGATCACAGTGTCGTGTCGTTTAACATTAACACTGATGAATTCCACAATTCCATAACAACTCCTACTCCAAATTTTAGTAAACCAAACTATTCTGCGCTTTCTGAGTACTACTCTACAGTAGACTGGTGTAAAGTTTTTCAAGGTTATGCATCGGTGGACGACATGTACCAAAGGTTTTGTCATGTAATCTACACCGGATTAGCCACATACGTACCGATTCAGGTCAAAAATACTGCATTGCCACGCTATCCGAAACATATTCATAATTTAGTCTCGCAAAAACTGCGCCTTTTCAAAACTCTAGAAAATCCCCTTTCTTGCTCTCGTTACAAAAAGGTTTGCTCTGAATTGAACCACCATTTAAGAAAATTTTTGGCGAATCGTGAAAAAAGGGCTGCTGATCCTACATGCAAAAACTCAATTTTTAAGCTTTTTAAGCTGATCAAGTACAAGTTGAAGGAACGACCTAAATTACCCGTACTTCATGACGAGGAAGGAAATCAATATGTTGATGACAGCACAAAAGCCGAAGCCCTAGCTGGGTTTTTCTCATCGGTTTTCACGCCTTCTGCCGACTCTTCTCCAAGTTTATGTTCGTACTTTGGAGATGAACCCGTAGTTGAGCACAGCCCAGCAGAGCTAATTGTTGCTCCAAGTGATGTTCTACTAACTCTAAAGTCATTGAAGACTTCTACTTCCATGACTTCTGATGCCATTCCTCAAATAATCTTCAAAAAGTGCGCTCTTTCGTTACATAAACCTCTAGCAATGATTTTTAACGTATCCCTGTTGTTTGGTGAAGTCCCGCGTTCCTGGAAAAGGGCAATTGTCACAGCTATCCCTAAAAAGTCAAACTCATCCCTAATCTCAAACTTCCGTCCAATCAGCATACTTCCCACACCTATAAAAATCCTTGAAAAACTAATTGGTGATAAGCTTTGTCTTTGGTTTAGAAGCAATAATATCATTCCCGATGAACGGCACGGATTCGTAGCCTACGCGTCACCTACCACACAACTTTCGGACAGCATTTTTGAATGGAGCGTGGCTATATATAGCAGAAAGTCTGTTGATGTTGTGTATTTTGACCTTTCTAAAGCTTTTGATAAAGTCGACCATCGAAAATTACTTGGAAAACTGTATCATCTACGACTCAATTCATCACTTCTAAAGTGGCTGAGTGCTTATCTAAAGGACAGGGAATTTAGTGTCAAGGTTGAAAGCACATTTTCTAAATCGTATCCCTGTACAAGTGGCGTGCCACAGGGAGGTGTGCTTTCGCCTCTCTTATTTCTTGTCTACACCCACGATCTACCAGCCAGGTTGGCTATTCATCCATGTGTAAAAGTTCAGATGTTTGCGGATGACATCAAAGTCTTTGGAGTATACAATAGTGAGAACTGTACACAGGTGCGCCTTGCTCTTTCTCAATCCATATCCAAGATGATGGTCGTCTATTTGGCCGTATACGTAGTGCCAACACTTGAGTATGCATCTCAAGTCTGGAGTCCACATACCAAAAAACTACAAGCTGAACTAGAAAAGGTTCAGCGAGTTTTCACAAAAATTTTATTTTGTAGGTGCATTGCAAATGCCAACAGCGAAATCCCTGACTATCACGAACGTTTGCAACTCTTCGGATTGAGAAGCCTACTGTACCGGCGGATATTCAGCGACTTGACCTTCTGCTTCAAAATTTTGAAAGGGGAATCAAAACTCAAACCTAGCAAGTACTGGATGCTGAGACCCACAAATGGAAGGACAAAAGTGATTTCGCTGACGAATGTTCATGTCGCTCGTAACTGCGATAACACCATAAACTCCTTATTCTTCAGAACTTCTCGATGGCTTCAGAGGCTTCCACCAAATGTCATTGATGCAGAGAACACCTCAACATTCAGGGCTAGATTGAGAAAAATAGACCTAATGTCTACGCTTCGAATTGCAGATTTCTAAGAGTATTGCCAGCAAAGTCGCCTGTGTGAAGTATTTAACTTTCTGGAGTTCGCTGACCAACACATCCGCATGCCGCCGCTCACTGTGTTGATCCCGGATCGTCGATACCAGTTGCATACTTAGAGTGATACCAATATTAAGGGACTACGTGTTGATACACAGTAGTGTGTGCTGCGTTTGTCACACTTATTGAATCAATATGCCTGCTTCGATTCATGACTGAAGTTAGAGGCCATTTAGTGCTTAAATGCGAAGGAACCACCATGGATTTTTTTCTCGTGGTTATGTTTTTTTAAATATAATATATTCACATATATAGTGCGCAGAGTCATGCTTTGCTTGAAACAATTTACGTCTGCAAGTTCGGTTTGACCACCTCAGTTCCTATGGAAGCAGTATCGAATGGAAGCGTAATGAAGGCCTAGGTATGACCGGAATAAGACCGGACTCCTAGGTGCTTCCGTTTGACTAAGCTGCTCGAAAGTGATTCTCTATCCATCGGAATCACACCATAGCTATATTGAGCGCCAAGCAGACGTTTACAAAAATTTAGTGTAGTGAATTATCGGCGTTCTAATTATTATTCATTCAAATGGACATTTTATTTTTAGTCCCTTTAGATGTTTTGGTTCTTTACTGCAGTCTTCTTGTATTTAAGCTTCTGAATCGATGCGAAACACTAAACTTTATCAATTGCAGCGCATATTGATTTATTGTCTTTATTTGTCTCGTCAGTGTTCAGTGTTAAGTTTATTGCATTGTGTTTGTCTGAGTTCATACGGAATTTGCGTGTTCATGTTCCTGTTGTAGCGCACTTATGGTGCATCTATAAATAAATAAATAAATAAATACTAAGGAGGATCTATAGATCATGAGGCACATTCAGAACCGAAAAATTGCTTTCAGTCTAAAGAAGAGAATGGAAAGCATTCGCATCTTGGAAGAAGTCTTCACGCTCGCAACCGCTCTGGATGACAATCCAGTGGACGTCATTTGCGTCGTATTGAAACAAAAACGCATTCCGCAGATTCAAGGATCTTATTCTCCTATTGAAAAATAACCTCTTTTTATTAATTTTGAGCCTACATCGATATCTATTTGTTGGCTTTCTTTACTTCGCTGTTTGACTTTCGATTCAGTTCACACAATACCTTGGTTTATTAGCAGCACGTTACAAAGTCACAGTCAGTCAGTACAATCTATGTCAATTTTGCTGAATATCTGAAATCTAAATGATGCTGAGGTAAAACAGTCTTCCATTGACGACGCCTCGTTCACGCGTGCTGTTGCTCCTGGTCTTGACTTTGTGCAGTGCTTAGGTAGTGAGCTTCAACCAATCGCTGTAGCAAATCGCCTTGTACGTCGGCCTCGACGGCGGGCACAGATGCAGAATCTCGTAGATCAGCGTCTTCACATGCACACTGAACTCGATTTTGGGGAACCGTATTCTGTGACCAAGCTGCCTCTCAACCATTTTTTGCGGATTACGGTCATCATATGGCACGACGCCTGTGACCACCATGTACAGAACAACTCCCGTTTTTATTGATTTTTTAGTAAAATGCAATTTTTCTTTTCTGAGACAGCGATGTCAGGCAGAAGGGTGTTATGTGTGCTGGTTTTACCGCTATTCGATCAACTTCTCATATTTTCCAAGTTTTTTGAGTTTCAAGCGCTGATTTTGAATATTGTTCAGTCAATTGTTTCATTGTTTGGCACCTGACGTCGACTGCCATAAAGAAGCAGCAGTTCATTCAATCCTCCTCACTCACACGGTATGTATGCTGGGATATCACAAAAGTTCCAGTCACTTGAGCAAGAGGTGGAACTAGATATTATTTTACTATGTAGATCACACCACTTGTCTAATATATTGTGTTCCTTGATTGCCATTGCACGTTACCTTGAGGTTTCCTATAGTGAACCCTGAGCAGTCCGTTTTGTCACATAAAATAATCATAATACTTTTATTTAAAGGTGATTCTTTAGGGCATGCCTAAAAATTGCGAGGCAGTGTACAGGGTGCGTAAAAAGTATTGACGCACCTACTTTTTGTTTCAGCTCCAGCTTTCTGTTTCTACCCCTCTAGGTTTTTATGTGTTATTTTTGTTGTCTGTATTGTGCTAAAAAAACACTCACGAAAAAACTGAAGAAACATGATCGTCACCGTTACGGTGGCCCTTTTTTTGTCTGTTACCCAGACAGCTGAATACTTCCTTAGCAAGAGAATTTGGCGCTGTTCGAAACGGTTGGTGAGGAAAGAGGTCAGCAACCCAAACGTCAGCCACGGCTCTGTCATAACAGATGATGATTACAAGATGTTCAAGCACGATAACGTTCAAATCCAAAATTATCAATCTCTGTCCGATAACGGCAAACAGGTAACGCACACAGGTGTGGACAGCTTCTCAGACGAACACAGCTTAAACATGAATCCGCTGAATTACTCTTTTTAGGCGAATTTGGAGAATGAGGTCTGTGCTACTTTCAACAGAAGTGACCAGTCGCAGAAGGCTACCCTGTTCGAAGCACGGAACAAAATGCAAGCGAATACTTGCGGCGCGTGCTCATGAATTTTTCCGCCGTTTTCGCTCCTGTATTCACAGTAAAAGAGCCGATGTCAATTACGACTTATTCTATTCTTCGTGTTTGCAAGATCATTTTCCATATTTTTGAAATGAATATTTAAAAACTTACTGCGCAATACTTTTTCCACAACCGCCATTTACTGCGTCAATACTTTTTACGCACCCTGTACTAATCAAAACAAGAGTAATTGTACATATTGAATCAGACTGGATGATTGCACCAATTGGTAGCAGCAATTTACACCATTCGTGTCAAGCTCATGGCTCGACTAAAGTGCCTATGACAAATGCTAACGTATATGCAACTATGTATCACACTACCTATCCGTACATAATCTGCTACAAATCCGGTTAAAATATCTGTGCAGAAGTTAAGAAAGGGTCCAATAGCACAGTGTTGCTTTTTTACACGTTGAAAACTTGGTAGTCCAAAAGGTAGGTGAAGAAGCCAATATTGTGCTCCTGTCATACTGAGCAAACATTTCCATGAATAAATACTTTCATGAAGTATTTCCTAGTTCTCTTAGTCAGCACATAGGGTAGCTGCTTGGCCAATGTTAGAGCCGACATCTACGAATGTATCGTTTCCAGGTGTCATGGGTTTCATAATTCAAATACTTACACCTCATCTTTCCAAGGCATGGAAATTGTAACGCTATTTATTCTGAACGTGACGGCGTAAATAAGACATTATTTTAAGGTAATACTGGCTGATCAATGCTACTTACTTGTAGTAAAGCATGTCATCCGAGATGATACCCATTCACTTCAAACAGTCAACTGTGATAAGAAATCGGTACGTTCGATACATCGACAGCGATTAGTAGATTAATACCAATTACTTGGTGTGGCATGAACATATGTCTTATTGCATACAACGTTTGGTGCTAAACTCACAAAAGCCAATACTAAGCAAGGACTGTGATGCAAGTATTAAAAGCTGGGGGAAGATAGGGCGCTATACATCTTAACGTAAGAGTGCACCGCGACCATGAGCATGAGAATAGCTGCTACCACTCATAGTAATTGAGGATCATTAACATGCAAAGTTTGAAAAAGTATCTCGGTTTGCAGTTGATTTTCAGAACATAGTAATTGCAGTCGTCATGTGAACATTGAAAGAACAAGAAAAGATAACGCAGTACGCATTAGGTGAGACATAGGCGAACACATATGGGTTTTTTCCTGTGAAACTTTAGTTGAGCGCTGGTACAATATCCTTCAAATAGAGCTTCGAAACAGATGCACCATATCTTTGCATGCAGTCGAGATGAATGAATGAGTATTCACAGCAATACTTGCAGTACGGATTTGGTTCGAACGAAAACAGCGCGTAGTCAAGTCTGAAACAAGACACGAAGTAGCGAGTTGTTGCATCACATACGGCTTAACATTGAAGGCGAAAACCTACGACGCTATCCGCTGCAACAGTGAGGTGTGTTTCTGGGCCTCGCCATGAATTTCGACGAATAGCTGAACAAGAATTAATACGATCAGTATTTAGGTTGCTGCATAGTTTCTGCCTCTTAAAAACTCAATCAGGTCACGATTTATAACTAATCGTCACATCTGAATACATCGCTACTACACCTTGGTAATAACGTTGATGGATACAATTGGGTGAATATGATACTTCACTGTTAGGCGAAGTGTAAGAGGTAGAGGGTACTCAACAAACGAAGATCTAGTGTTAGAATATAAGCGGAAGAGTAACTCACCGAATCCGGGCAGGCCCCTGAAGCGCAGGACTCAGTAAGGAATGGTCGACCCCTTGACGGCAAACGCGCCCCAAGCAACACAGGCGAGGCGTAGGCTAGGATCGATATAGGTGATGGCAAACGCGCCCCAGGCGAGACGGCCAAGGCGCGGGAAGCAGGTTAAAGGAAGAGCCCGCCAAGAGGGTTAAGGCCGGCTAGTCAGAGTTTTTTGGGGTGGTTGTGTCTTAGGGACCGTCCTCTGTGCTCGCGGTGAGCCTTCTAGCGCCCTGTTAGCTCTTAGTGAGCGTTCTAGCTCTGTGTGAGCATCTTGGAGGCCTGTTAGCTCTCAGTGAGCGTTTCTAACTCTGCGTGAGCATCTTGGTGTCTCGATAGCTCTTCGTGAGCGTTGCTGAATCTCGATAGCTTTTCGTGAGCGCTGCTGTATCTCATTAGCTCTTCGTGAGGTGGACTGCTGCTCGTTGTGAGTGCCTCGTGATTCGTTACCTGCTTGGAGGCCTGCGAGTAGGAGGCCTTAGTGTACGTCTCATCTGCAACATACTCATCAGCGCCACGGTATCGGGTCCCCGCTAAGGTATCTCGCGGAGGCAACAGGGCGAGCGAAAGTATCCTGTGATAAGGTCGTCGGTGATAAGTTTTCCGGCCTGTGAGTCTCTTAGGGGTCTACGCCTCGTGATAGCTAGGTTCTCTTTAGTAGTACTACTGCGCTTCAGCGGGTCTGTTAGGGTCTGATAGGATCGTGATTTTGTGTAACGTGCATTTGTGTTCTGCTTCTGTTTCTTTCATCTGTCAGTAAATTGTTTTGTTCATTGATAAAGGTTTTTTTATTAACTAAGGCGTTGTGTATTAAAGAGTGCCCGTGATTATCGGGTCTATCGATTACCTAAACCTTAATATCCACTTCACCCGGCTCTTACACTAGTGATAAATTCAGCGCCATCTTAGGTTTCCTAATGTTATCCATCCATCTTACAAATGTCACAGTCTAAAGTTTACTATGTCTTAGTATATGCAAGATTCTTCGGAATGTCTGTTCTACAAAATGGATGCACAATACTTGAGTTATGTTGCCATAGGCGACATGCAACAGTGTCTGTTTTGTTTCAAGATTGATCGTTTTCGTTTCCTATTTCAAACGCTTTGCTGCTTACTCATGCTCTGCGCACCACTGTGTAGCACACAAATTAAATAAAAAGGAGGAAATAAAAGCAAGCGCTTGGCTACGAGAATTATCAGGTTTAGGAAAATTACCTGACAAACTCGATATTCTTCCAGGAACGGCATCAAAGTGTCGTGCTCGGACTGCTCTATATCCATCTTAAGAAATTCCACAGTTTCGTCTTTGTTAAATTTAACAAGATCATCTGGAATACAATCATCTGGTTAGATACATAGATCTTAGTGTAGACGCTCAAAGTGAAATGTTTTCGCTAATCTACTAACCTGTTCCGGTTCTAATTGAAAGCACTATCTTTGAAGCTGCACTCAATTATTTAACCGTTAACTCAAAGCGTCGCAAAAAGGAATATCAAATATTTGCAGTGTTCGTTATGAGTAGGGTTGAACAAGTGGTGCTTAATCACTCACCGCTATTGTACTTTAAATATATAAATGATTGCTGTATCACAACATCAACGCATTCCGAAATGGACGAGCCTTTTAGGCTACTGAACGAGGAAACCCAGAAGTAGGTTTTTTTTAGAGAATCTCCGAAAAACGATTGAATTGCCTATCTCAACATCCAGATCAAGATCTCTATAGGGGTAGTTAGCGTGAAATGGTATCGCAAGCCAAGCTCTAAGAACATATATGTTTACGTCAGATCTATAGATATAACTATAGATTTACGGCATACACACCGTGCTGTGAAACGAGCAGTGGTAAGCAAAGTGTTGTGAGCGGAAGCAGGAATGTGTACACTTCATAATGGACATTAACAATCATGACGGGTAGCCTCCAGTTTACCCGTTCCGTTTCGGATGTCTATATGCTTTTAAGTCGTTGTCAAAGGCTTTACGCTAACCACCGAGTGATACCTGGATAAACAAAATGCCATTACTGTTTCCCTTTATCTCTGATAGAATCTTCTTCTGAGCGTTTAGAGTCGAAGGATTCGCTGTTCTTGTGATTCGTCGCTACATCATCCTATTAAGGGCGTCGAATTCCACGGCACCCACTTTGGCGAAGTCTCTCTTGATGACTTCTTTCCACCGCTTCTTTAGGGCTCATCTCGGATGCTTTGTGGGTGCCTCGAAGTCTAGGGCCAAACTTATGGGGTGATTCTCTGGTCTTCTGAGGATGACTCCATACACCTAAGGCATCTGGCATACCTCCGAGTCGCTCCAGCGACTGGTCGCGGCGATAGTGTTGCGAGAGTATCTAGGCAGTTCGTAGCTATCCGCACAACGCTATCGCCTCGCTGGAGCGACTCGGAGATATGTCAGATGCCTAAGGCGTTATACCCTCATCTTCTAGATCGGGGCTATCTCGCAGTCTGACTCGACATGTTCATCCACATGCCCACCTGAGCATCCTAAATAATTCCCGTACTTGCTGTTGCTTCTCCTCCGCCTACCCGGGCCTAGCCCTCACTGCCATAGGGAAGGGCAGGCCTAACTACTGTTCTATATAGCTTGCCCTAGAGTGTTCCGCAGCATCTGCGGTCGCAGAGGGTTCCAGTGGACTCTCTCCATTTGAGCCATCCTGCATTCATCCGTCCCCTGACCGCCTGATCCACACTTCGCCTTCGGATATAATTTCTGATAGAATCACTGCTGATATTAAATGAGTCATTGTAAACACACAACCTGCAGAGGACTTAGAAACAGAGAAAATTACAGTCGAAATCCCCGAGAGCGCGGCTAATCAAGCGATATGGTGAGCGATAAGCTACGCTATCAGAGTTTTCCGTTGTGAATTCTCTGTCAAAGTTACGTAAGTAGTTGGTGAATCCGACCCTATGATGCTGTTGTCATAATAAACATTCTTGATGGCAACATAAAACAACAGCTTGTTCGAAGCCAGCTGTATGACAAGCAGTGCATATTGGAGAACTGTGTTATCTGTCCAATGGTACTGCGGAATTGATCAAAGATTGGAGTAATTTATAAGATTGAGTGCTTGACATGTAGCGCTAAATGCATTGGAGAAACGAGAAGGGCTCTGGCAGTACACAAAAAGCAAGGCCTATCAACAAAAAGCGTGGTTTCCTTACTAGTCCAATTGGAAAACAGAGAAACGACGCTCATAACTAGAGCGACCATGAGGTGTAGCACGGTGAGGTGTAGCATTTTGGCTGTTGAGGGAGATATCTCGGCAGGGAAACATTAAGGGCGTTCTAGATTTTCAAAGGAAATCCAGTAATGAACAACCGGACAGAGCGCTTATCTCTTACCAGTGAGTTTCTGCCGTTTATGTCTTATTGCGAGCTGTAGGAGACCGTTCGGCGACATTTGGACAGTGCGCCTCTTTCGCCTTTACTGGTTGGATAGCGTGAGGAAGCATTAGCCTCTGCGGCGGCCCCTTTTCATGAGTTCGTCCTTTTCATGTGGGGTTCTTTGTCGTGGCAAGAGGGTGTAGAAAATGCTAGGGTAGCTAGGATGCGGAGTAGAGGCCAGCCCTGGTGTCTACCTTTCGGCCTCTGAAGACGTCGGAAAGTTGAAACGCGGGGTGGGCAAATGATGATACATCTAAAAACCAGTGGCACAAACATAATTTACCATGCAAGGCTTTTACAAGAGAAAAGTTGGCTACTGCTTAGAAAGACTTCTTTTCCCGTGAGTACTTCACAAAAATAGAAATTCGCTATTCTTAATACTAACTGAGTGCGTAATTATTCTTGTGCTTCTGAGTGACGGGTGCAATCTGCAGCGCCGCGAACTCGCCATTAATCTCCTTGTACCGCGCTCTCAAATCCTTCTGGATAACACGCTGCAAAAGAATGTTCGTTTGGTTTCAAAAGCGCAGTGGTTTTTCTTAGATCTTACCTTGTTGTATCCATAAATTCGGCAGCTGTAATTGTTGAACGCTTGTATTTCCTCGTCAAAACTTATATCATTACCAATCCCTAGTGAGTATATACTGCAATTCGAGTTCTATTAACAGTTTTGAAACAGCTTATTTCGATCCTGTGCCTACTTCTTATGCACAGCGATAATTCGAATGTCGGCGAAAAAGAATTACGTAAAGGACCAAGATACAATACCGGCCTTAACTTTTGGTCATTGGGCGGTAAAAGCGAAAAAACCGCCTTTTCCGCCGCTTTTCTGTTGCGCTCTTCAAATTGAGCGCATTGTAAATTGAAACACATATTCGTGATCAGCACCGAGCTCTCTTCCCGATGAGCTGAAAAACGCATAGCGAGCGCCTGAAAAATAGTTCAGTGACCTAATTTCTGCGCGGCGCGGCTGACCCCTGTGCTCGCGGGAGATAATTACACCCACAGCTCCCAGGTGGCTAATGAAGGAAGGGATCCGGCCTATTAAAGCTTCTTTTCTACTTTATTTGTAGTAACACATAGTTCTCTGGATTCCCTAGCAATTCACGATCACAATTATGTACTTTTTTGAAGGATCAGTTAATCTAGTGCTATTATTTTCAGAAAATGTCTACACTTTGGAGGATTATAATTTCGTCACGTCAAGCATATGTGCTCTTATACTCGTTTGTTCCGTTGAAGGCAACAGTGGAAATCAAGCTGCGAAAGTGGAATCTTCGGGGTTGAAATCACTATTGATTATACCCTGGCAAAGCTGGCTACATGACACTTCTTTGCAGTTAGCGCACACTTTTTGCATGATTGAGGTGTATATAAAATCGTTTTTTTGAAGAAAGAAACGCAGATATTTGGAGATCTACGAAAACACCCTATAGTCCTCAATAGACGAAATTTCGACTAGGCTGGAAGACATTTTGGCCACGTAGTTACGAAGGAAACTCAGCCAAATGCTAATTGAGTGTCATTTAAAAATTGTTCAAAAACGGAAAATAGTCTGTGAGTGCATTCCCCAGTTAATTCTGAATTGAAGTGTGGTTCGATTTCAAATTTTAGTTCGTTGGAACCGGTTTATTACGAGTGAAATGTCCAGCAGCCCTGGTCGGTACTATACCTTTGTCCTTTTCGAATTTCGAATAGTCGAATTTCGAATAAATTCGAATTTCGAATATTCGAAAATTCGACTATTCGAAAAAAGTCCAATATTCGAATTATTCGATTATTCGAATATTCGAGAAAGTCCAATATTCGAATTATTCGATTATTCGAATATTCGAGAAAGTCCAATATTCGAATTATTCGATTATTCGAATATTCGAGAAAGTCCAATATTCGAATTATTCGTTTATTCGAATATTCGAAAGTGGCCAATATTCGAATATTCGTTTATTCGAATATTCGAAGGATTCGAATATCGAATATTCGAATAGTCGAATATTCGACTATTCTTTATCAATCTCTTAACAAGTTAGTGCCACTCTTCTTCGAAAACCAGGGGAGTCTGACCTTATGATAAAAAACGATGTTTGAGATTCGCGCGTCGCTCAAAGTGCCTCGAATTGTGTGTACGTAATCTGACAAGAGAAGTCAATGAACTTCCCGTGGAGATTTCCAAAATGACCTATTGCTTGTTATAAGAGTGTGTCTAAGAAGCACCGTAGTGGTCTTCAAATGTCCTGCGGGCATCTGGGTAGGTCAAAAATTACACAAAAAACCTGTAGCACTTCAGTGCTGGCTGATAAGGCGAAAGTGACGCCTTGAATGGCCTTGAACTACTCAGAAATTAACATGCAGATGCTATAGAGCTTTATTTATAGTTAGATGTTAGAAATCTGACAATTTATTAGGTCAAATGAATCACTCACTGCAGTCGGGGCGTGGATAGCGGGGAGAGGTCCAGGTTCGAATCTAGGCCAGTTGTTTACGGATTGCTGTGCGTTTTGGTAAATGTAGAACATATTCTCATTTTAACCATATTTACGGACATGATCGAAATGTGTTGAAAAAAACCTGCTTCAGTCCATCTCTGGGATGCGCTGATTAGTCTTCAGGTTCCTATAGAGAACGTCTCTCTTGTAAATTTTACTAATTTTAGCATCTCTTATAAAATGCATCATTTTTGACCCACTCCGTAGTATTGTACTCCGTAGTATTCGTAGCATTTGCATATAACACCAAATACAGTACTAACAACTAAATTAATTAGTCACCTTCTTCACTGACGAGCCTCGGGGTGACTAATTATAAACATGTTTTGTATGAAGGCAGAGGCGAAACAAGACATGTTTAGTGTTGTTGTTACCATTGTTTTAGTTATTACTTGTTTTAGTTGTTGCTTGTTTTCCACTTGTGTTTGTTATAGTACAGAGTGATTTAGTGTTCATGTATACCCCAGGTTATTTCTAATTCTACTTCGTTGTTTAGACATTGAATTTAAAACTGTTTGAGTATTAAAATTTACATATATGATTAACTTATTCTATTGGTCTTCTTGCAGCCTATTCTTCCTCGGCCACTCTCCCGCACTGACAGGGGGGGGGGGGGCTTTGCAAACGTAGGTACTTGTATTAATCCCCATGACTTCGTAAGTAGATAATAAAATTTCGTACAAATGTTGTCCTGAAGGTTGACTGAGGTTCGGATCACGAAGCTGGCGAACGCGTTCGGTGTTACCGTCGACCACAATAGGCGACGGTAAGTATGTGCGAGAAAAGGTGCAGAATAACCGGCCGCGTTGTACTATTGTGACTCCAAAAGTGGAGTGGAGGTCGATTTTTTTCGTCCAAACATCGCCTTTACTGTTATTTTGGATGCTGAGCACGAATATGGTATCCAATTTCGACAATTTGGCCGCTTACGATATTTCATAGTGTGTGCTCGTGAGTAAGGATGGGGTTGTCATGACCACTGATTTCGTCCTTTCCTCGCCTTAGGAAATTATTTAGGCTGCTGCCACGAATCTGTCGTTTTTTTTCTAAACTATCCATTTTTCGTGCACTACTTTCCATCTCAAAGTCGAAGACTGGAAAGCAAGTCTGATCACATATGTAGGTGAAGAAAGCGATTCTATGTACTCAAACTGATAAACTTGATCACTCATGAAAATGTGGAATCACGCGATCACGCGAAAACGTTTACTAGATTTGCGATCAGCACCTCAATTAGCCCTCTAGACGACGTTTGGGCGAAACCTGCTTTCGATCTCCGGAGTTATGGGAGTACAAGTCCCTAAACCTTCGATTAGCAGAGAGTAGTGGGGAGGCGATGGGCAGCAGGGGTGTGCGTTAAATTTTTTCGGTAAATTTTTAACGACCACTTTTTAACGAAAAATTTTCACGTTAAAAAGGTAAATTCGTTAAATAAAATGTCCCTTAGCTGCATTCAATTTTAAACCACTGGGGTGCCTCTCGGACAATCCCCCACAGCGCTCAATAGGTCACTTATAAGATTCCCACGGCAGGTTCATTGACCTCCATTGTGAGTTGACGCGAAGTAAGCGCTGCAAGCGCGGCCCTCCGCTGCGCACCTACTTCCTTGTAAACGGCCGTCGAGCGTGCTGTGGCCATTCACGTTAATCGCAAGTGATTAGGGTTATGCCTGTACACAGTTATTTTTACCTTCAGTATACAACGGGAGAATCTTCGTTTTGTATTTCTTCCCCAGTTACAACAAGGGAACGATTAGGGCCGAAGGGGCTGCGGTAGGGAGGTAGAACTTTCAGGGGCCTAGAAAGCTCCAGCTTTCTGCCAGGAAAGACGTTGAAGAAGAGAGGAAGAGCAATGGCTATGGAGTACAAGAGCCAGTCATACTCCGTTTCCTATGAAAGTGAGCCATCTCCACTTTCGCTCAAACACTGTCCAAGTCGTAGTGTCTTGTCAGATGAGATTCCAACGCGGGTCCGAAGCTTCGCTATAACATAAGGGAAGATAGCAACCTATAGAGAAAGACCTGTAACAATCTAGCTCTGCCTACCCAAGGTGTTTCTCTCTTCTCGGTACACGAATTCTTAGGGAAGCAAAGCGTGCTTCATTGCCATTATACCGCTGTTATTTTCCTTTGGTCTCGTAAAGGAAATGGATGGAGCAGCCATCCATTTCCTTCACAGTGGGTAATAAAAAATAATTAAATGTCAACCACTGGGTGACGACAGTAAATAATAGTGTTCATTTGATTATTCGAATATTCGACTATTCGAAATTCGATTGTTCGAAATTCGACTTTTTGAAAATCGAATATTATTCGGTCATTCGAAATTCGAAATTTTGAAAATCGAATATTATTCGATCATTCGAAATTCGAAATTTTGAAAATCGAATATTATTCGGTCATTCGAAATTCGAAATTTTGAAAATCGAATATTATTCGATCATTCGAAATTCGAAATTTTGAAAATCGAATATTATTCGATCATTCGAAATTCGAAATTTTGAAAATCGAATATTATTCGATCATTCGAAATTCGAAATTTTTTCCCAAGGACAAAGGTATAGTCGGTACCCAGATTAGTTCCGGTGCCAGTCCACTCTCCTGCCTCTATCACCCCTCGCGCCATCTTAGGGCGCTGTAAATCGCCTAACTAGAGTCTTCACACGTGCCGCGGCGCCATATTGATCCTTCCAAACGAAGGTGGAGTAGAATACGCGGTGTACACCAAGCAAGGTTTGCATAACTACGACCTCCCCTTTTCATTTAACATGCTTGTGTTTTCTATTTCGTGTTCTCGCCATCTTACTAGAAACATGTCTTTCATATTTGTTTATTTATCTATTTATTTATTTATTTTTTGGATGTTTCACTAAAATGTTGTTTCTGTAGCGCGTAATGCAGTCTTGAGGAGCACAGGACGCTTGTCGTGCGTTTCCACTGCGTAGTTTGCATGGTGGTAGAACGCATGGCGCGTTGTAGTATCATAAGCATAATGGGGTGGGGGACTGCAGAACGTGTGGCGCATTCTAGTGACATTGAATAGAGCCCATTGTCTGAGCGTTTAAGCTAACAGTTGGCCTAAAGCCGGGTCATTCATACTACTCACTGCGCCTCCGTTTTCGACATTGAGAATATTTACCGATGACAAGGGATTAAGGATGACGTAGTCCTCTCACACAAGTTGTTTGTGAAGAGGTTACGCGTGCACTCGCCCAGAATACTGCAATCATTATTTGATCCATAACGCAATTGCTGTTTACTGAAGTTAGGTAGTGGAAAATGGTGTCGCTTTTCTATTGTGGTCGCCTCCCTCTGATGCTTCTAAATTTGCTAAACTGTAAACAGCAATTGCACATCCTACAATTCAATACATGGAATGAGTGTGTGGCGCAATCTCTCGTAGGACGCCGCCATGTTCATGGATCCACAGCATACCAGATAAGCTTAAATAACACGGCGGCGACGACGTCAAGTCGCGCCTGTTCTTGCGCCGCTCGGGAAGGCCCTTCCGTTTCCGCCGTCGTGAGCACGAACATAGGTTCAAAAAAGCCTATTCAAAATTATTGGAAATGAAATCTTGCACAAACCGTGGCATAGTCCTTAGACAAATCACTAGCCCTTGCTACGGCTAGACAAAATAGTTGTTTTTGAGCAGAGACCTAAAACAATCCTGTTTTTGTACACTCCATGCACTTCTACTCTCAAACTCTTCGTGGAAGAATTTCATTCTACGAGCGAAAAAGGCATACATTATACGCTGGAAAAGTGTGAAATTGGCAAGGTTTATCTCGTCAAAAAAGACATTAAAACAGGGGTTAAAGGTGACGTCAATATTCTCCAGGTTGGGATGAGCCATGCATTCTGTTTCTATTGGATATCTGCGTATTTTGCCTACACGGCGAGCTGAGGTGTCAGTCCATTAACGCCAGAAGGATGGAAATCATGATTGCTCGGATGGGATAAGAAAAAAAACCTCGAACTGCGCGCGACAACCGACGCTACCTCCAACTGCGCTATCATGCACCCTAAGCACGGCATTAGAGAAGGCAAACAAATGAGCGAATATGTAATAGCATTAATAAATGAATAACAACAGAATTGACATTATTGACATCATAAATATTAATGAGAGATAGACAAATAACGTAGCAAAGTCACAGAGAATCTAATAGGATGGCATATTAATGGGGGATGGAAAAATCTCAGTGGGTTACAAAGTTTCCACCTATTAAGATAATGTGTTTGCATGCTAGGTAGCTTTCTGGAATTGATCAAGCAGAACAACTCCGCGTACTTAAATGACATTAAAAACCCAAGCCGAAACATCTTTTCCGGAAACAACTTGTGACCTCTGAAGATGCCATTTCGTAGACGAGTGGCCACTTCACCTTTCCTCTAAGAATCTTATTTGTTGTCACCTACTCGGCTTACAATGGTCCCGCTCGTGACGTCATTTCGAATCAAAAAGGAATTTTTGATACACTGCGTGTTTTTTGTTTTTGTCCGACAGACTTCGAGTAACGTTCGCTATAATTTTTAAACGAATGGAATACTTCTGGACCGTGGTAGCGCAATCAGTGGAGATGCAGGCTATCTATCTGCAACCCGAATCAGGTTCTTGGAACGGGTTTGGGGCCCAGGTTAATCAAATCCTCCACGAATTAGCTGATTTGTTACCAGAGTAGTTCGGAAAGATAAGATGCTCACTAGAAAGTGTATGGCACTATCTTATTCATCGTCAGGTCAGAGCAACTGATTGTATAGAGCAAATAGTCATTCAAAATGCGCCCACGATATCCCATAGAGTAGAGTGCGTGGCGCATCCGAAAAGAAATTGAAGGCGCAATACGGGAATGGGCAGTCCTTGGTAAACTTGAATACATTGATATACAGCTTGCGGTAGAATAGGGTATTTCGCTTTCTCAGCGGAGGCCAACCTCCACACTAATCGTAAGGTTATACCAGAGATGTGCGGAAATTTTATCGAGAAAAGCGGAGCACGGAATACGGATTGGAAGAGCTCAAAAGTGTGTGTGTGGGGGGGGGGGGGAATCGGAGTACGAAACACCAAACGGAAATGACTCAAAACTCATTACTTCATTTGATTTTTTAAAAATATATACACATATATCCATAATGGCAGTAATAACTAAGTTGCTCTTAACAAAATTAGGAAGCGGGTAAGGCAGCATGTGAGTCTTTTCCAGCATCACATAACAATAAAAATATGTGTATTCGTATCATTACTAAGATGATTTTTCAAACATTACTAGTGTAAAAAATCAAATATTATGCGCAATCTTTCTGAAAATATAGGAAAGTATTTTAAACACAATGAACCCAGCTGATGAGCAAATGGCCGGGATCTCGCTAATCATAACTCTGAACCGCTTGGTGCCATACGTAGAATAATTTGGCAGTACTTGAATTTCTGGGACAAACTCAAAGGAGGGGGTAAGGGGAAGGCATGGCCTCCTCCGACTAACCAGGAGACTATGTAGATCAGAGTTCTATAAGCACTCTTAGAATACTAGCATTGCTTTCCGTAGGGGATATTGGATCTATCTTCCAGGAGGCCATCTCAGCGGTAGGCCGAAACGGCCCAAGTGTTGTATATGGGCAGAATCAGCCCTCTATGCAAAACAACAAAACGCAAATATCTAGACCCCAATACAGCTCTGAGCAGAGTTAGGAACGACTGAAATTGGGCCGTTGGCGGCGTTACCTCTCTGCCTGCACCCGGAGGGCCTGCAGCGCCACACGAATGACTTCTCCCTATCGTTGATTCATTTCCCGAATAATTACGCGCTTTCTCTGATTAACTATTCGAGAAAGTAACAACTGTTCAATTTCCTTGAAAATGACGGCCTTAGAAATTTCGAGCGCTTCCATTGTGTTCACTTATAAAAACGCACTGTAAGGAAGAAAAATAGTACATTTCACCGCTCCAAAACGATATACTACCTTGAGTAGGAAGGATGCCGGCTGCTCCGATCCTGAAGATCATTGATCGCGGTTATTCTTCCTTCGCTACGCCGCGAGCGCTCATCGCACGCACGCACCCGCCGCAATATTCTCACGCATCTTTGCGACAGAGCGCGAAATCTTTCCTTCATAGCTGTGCGCGCTCAGATGGAGTGCGCAGCTGGGGTTCTCGCAGCATCCAGGGTGTGTGCCATCCAAACTGCCCCTGTGGGAACTGCTTTCGTCGCTCAGGGAGAGTCCGCGGATGGATTCTGCGCTCTTCGAGCGCAGAATCAGGCTAGGGAAGGGACTCCAGGGTGTGTGCCATCCAAACTGCCCATGTGGGGACTGCTTTCGTCGCTCAGGGAGAGTCCGCGGATGGATTCTGCGCTCTTCGAGCGCAGAATCAGGCTAGGGAAGGGACTCCAGGGTGTGTGCCATCCAAACTGCCCATGTTTCCACATTTCCACTGCTTTCCACTGCAGTTTCCATTGCTTTCGTCGCTCAGGGAGAGTCCACGGAGCAGTGAGCAGCCACCGACCGACCATCGGCCGCCTTCCACATCGACTGACCGCGCTGACCTCGTTTTCCACGTTTGCCACGTGTCCGCGACGCGATCGCTCGCGGCGCAGCGAAGGAAGAATAGCCGCCATCAAGATCATTTCGCTATGACAGTTTCAGCCTAGTATAAGAAATATTAAAGACGGAAGAGTTCGAATTGAACAGTCCCTTTGACTCGTCCCTTGCATTGCACTTCTTGGTCATATCGTAGAAACAGCGTGAGTGTAAATTTGGCGAACATAGTGTTTCATAAAAGCGGTTCTATGGAGAGAACACTATTCACCAAGGAAAAAACAGTATTCTCTCCATAGGATCGGTTAAAATGTATAAAAGATTCAGGCGCGATCGGCGCTTTTTGTCGAATGCGTCACATGCGCCCCTTCTTCCATTATTGTGTCCGTTATTCCCCTAGATATACCTTATAAAAGTGCTCCAATAAACGTGCTACCTCAACGATTCGGTTAATCCCCCTGCTGAATCCGTACTAGGTCTGGGAAAGATGAAGCACTGACTCCGAATAAGCCGAATAAGCACTCAAACCACTATAACTCCACTATAAATCGTAGCAGTAAAATGCTTGGCAGACATTGACGCACTCATATCCTCTGCTTAACTAACAACCTATTGTGATCAACCGAGCTTGTACCCATTCATAAATGGAAGTGCAGGCCCTTTTTTCCAGTGCACTTATGTACTGCTACAATATCTGGGTTTTAAAAAATTGCTTTCAAGGCTTCAATATTTTGGTACCTCTGCGCCGTACCTTTCGTAAGTCCAAATTATGTTAAAACAGGCCGTTGATTTAAAAGAAAGCTTGGGCTGAAAAGTCAGCTACTTAAAAGCATGGGCTGGAAAAGTCAATTACTTAAGCCATTTACCGATCTAAATTTCTTGGAATGCATAGAAATCGGAAGGAAAAGAACTGACGGGCCACGTTCACCTTGTACCCTTAGAAGTGCAGTAAGTTTACAGATTGGGCAGTGGAGTGCTAAGACTTATGTATAGTAAAGGACAAAGTTTAAAGGAAAAATTAAATTTTTCTCCAGGACAAAATAAAAAAGTAAAAGTAAGTAAAAATAAAGTAAAGTTTAATGGAAATCAACGGTCAAGCAGAAGTGAAGGCCTTTATGTACTGTAGGTGAAAAGTAATAAAAGAATGATTGTGAAAGCGAATGCACGAGTTTTGAAGGCGTTGTGAAAGAGAAGCGAGTTCGAGCAGTTTTCCTGGGACGCGCCACGCATTCAACCATTGTAAAAGCGTAAATAGAAATAGAAAATACAAGCATATTAAGCAAAAGGGAGAGGTTGTAGTTATTCAAATCTTGCTTGGTGTACACCACGTACTCTACTCCACCTTCGTTTGGAAGGATCAATATGGCGCCGCGGCAGTGGAAGTGTGAAGACTCTAGTTAGGCGATTTACGGCGCCCTAAGATGGCGCGAGGGGTCATAGAGGCAGGAGAATGGACTGGCTCCGGAACTAATCTGGGTACCGACCAGGGCTATTGGACATTTCACACGTAATAAACCAGTACAAATGAACGAAAATTTAAAATCGAACCATCCTTCAAGTCGGAATTAACTGGGGAATGCTCTCATAGGCTACTTTTCCGTTTTTGAACATTTTTCTAAACGGCACATTTTTACCGTTTGAAGTGAGTTTGCTGCGTAGCTGAGTGGCTAAATTGTCATCTAGCCAACTCAAAATCTCGCATATAGAAGAGTTTAAAGAGTTTTTATAGGCCCCTAAATCTCTATGTTTCCTCCTTCAAAGAAATGATTCTGTGGCCACTTCAACCATGGCAACACTGCGTGGGCAACGGCAAAGAAGTGGCATGTGAGCAACTTTGTCAGCGTATAATTGCTAAAGATTTCAACCCCAAAGGTTCCAATTTTGCAGCCTAATTTCGACTACAACGTTTAGCGGGACAAATGAGTATAAGGATACATAAACTTGATATTATAAAATTAGAGTCCTCCAAAGAGAGCACATTTTCTGAATACAACGCCAATTAAGTTATCGGATCCTAAAAAAATTCATTATTGTGATCGCGAGAAGATGGGGAATCCAGAGAACTATGTGCTACTACAAATAAAGTAGAAAAGAGGCTTTAATAGGCCGGTTCTCTTCCTTCATTAGCCACCTGGGAGCTGTGGGTGTAATTATCTCCCGCGAGCACAGGGGTGAGCCGCACCGCGCAGAAATTAGGTCACTGAACTATTTTTCAGGCGCTCGCTATGCGCTTTTCAGCTCATCGGGAAGAGAGCTCGGTGCTGATCACGAATATGTGTTTCAATTTACAATGCGCTCAATTTGAAGAGCGCAACAGAAAAGCGGCGGAAAAGGCGGTTTTTTTCGCTTTTTCCGCCCAATGACCAAAAGTTAAGGCCGGTATTGTAATCCTAGCTTTCCTAGTAAAATGGTTAGTTAACCTCATACGTAAACCACTTAAAGCACCTACCTGCATTGCTTGCGTGGCATTCGTTCTGGATTGCACACATACTTTCCGCCGTCGGTTACGGAGCCAACACGGACGGAGTATGGACAAATAACCTAGAAATACGTGGTTATAATGAGAACTTGTGGATGAATACTAACTCGGTAAATACTAGGTCGGTTTATTGGGGTATGACTGGAGTATCCTAGTCTGCATTACACACTTTCAGGAAAACTCAAAATCTAGAGATTTTCTAATAGCCTGAGAAGCAATGCTATTGAATTACCCTTTGTAGAAACATTGCTGCACCCATTGAACTCATATTCTAAGCATTGTGAGGCACTGAATTCTATAGGGTCATGTTGCTTACAAGGAAAGATTCCCAACTCATGACGAGCGTTTGCGATGCTATTTTGACAAGATGCCCTGCGAGCGTAGTCCAGAGCAACAGTCAGTTTTTGCTGAACGCTTTTTTAAAGATTTAAAAAAGAGGTGCGAAGACGTGTGCGCAACACTTATCAACCACTACGACACCCCACATCACCCTTCTACTTTTCCTGTGGAATAAAGAAATAGGGAATCGGTTGAATTCAACAATACACAAGACCCGGGTGGCAAAGGTTTGGATCCCGCTCAATGGATCCCGCTTAGTGCCGGTGTGCTCCTAGGAGGCGGCACTCCTACCAACTGCGCCATCGAGTCGCATGCCCTGAGGTGTCGTAGAGGTTGATGAGTGTTGCGCACTCGTCTTCTCGTCTGAGCAAAAACTAACTTTGGTCTGGACTCCGCTTACAGGGCCCTACATCCTATCAAAATAGCATCGCAAAAGCTCACCATGAGTTGCGGGAGTGCCAGCGGGATGAGGATGCTCTTCGATGGCCAGCGGAGCGCTTGGATGGCGTAGTAGGGAGTGACCACGACTCGGGAGAGTGGGTCGAGGGCCAATTCGTGGATCATTTTTCGTAGCGATTCTACGCAGTGCTTTGGTTGTTGGTGGCGGACCACTTTTAGGAAGTGCAAAAACGTTCCACCACAGGAAAATCGAACCCAAAACCGTCTGTCTGACCACGCCACTTGTCTTCCCACCACGCCTCCGATCGCTCGACTATCGACTATGTACTTGAGCCCACTCACTGCATGCAGGCAGAGCGCTAACGCCGCCATAACTTGCTTCGTCCCTAATTCTGCGCAGAATTACATTGGGGTCGAGATATTTGTATTTTATTGTTTCTCAGGGAGAGGCGATTCGCACCCTATACAACACTTGGGCCGTTCCGACCTACCGTTGAGATAGCCTCCTGGTAAGGCGAATAATGGAGAACTTAGCAGTTTTCGGGACATCATATCAAGGTTCCTTATCACCGTAATACGTACCACTAGGCGAATACTCGGCTTGAGCAGGCATAAGACTCTTATGCTTAAACCACTTCTGTTGTTAGTCCACTATTTTTGCTTTTGTTTTTATTTGTTGCACATTTTCTCTCCCAAAGTGCACGTGCCCTAACGTAGGCTGTCCGGTTCAACAAAAACAAACTAACCTCCGGCACTAAGACGATATAGAGAGTGCTCCATTCCCTGCCCCTCAACTTGTTGAGATACTGCAAACGTGCTGATTTCTGCCTCTCATAGTATGTTTGAACTCGATTTTGGGAACCTTAAACATGTAATACTATTATGTTGTTAGGGGGTGTTTCGTGTCCTCAAATATTCAAGCGGGAATTATGTTATGATTTAGTTTCTCAAGTTAGAGGTCGCATGGGATCTGTGCCAGTCTGCGAAAGCGAAACAAGGCAATTTTGAAATCGTGGACCGTCACAGGCTGAAATCGTGAAGGCTGGCAATTTGACAGTCCAACCGCCCTGAGCGAACTCTAGAGGAATAGAGGCGAATACTTCATTGAGGTTATCTCCACCCCGTATACCGCCGATTTCATCGTTAATGAATCCAGCCCCAGGTCAACTTCTCCAAAGACGGGAAGCACTGGCCCTAATCCATATCCGGGAAGAACTTCAAATTGTTCTTGGTCAATATGCTGACTTGCGATGGCTACTGAGCTCGGGTTGGCCTGAGCGGGAATACAAAGAACCTGGAATCCATAGGTACCAAGTTCTCAGTTCCAGCGTAAATAGTAGCAAACATTAGAGAGACTCTCCATGCCGTGTCCATATATCTCGTGACTGCAGTCTGGCTTCGTGCTTGTCGTGTTTGTATGTTTGTATGCTACCTACTGAAGGCCACCTGAAAAGCGACCACTTCCGCCCTTTCCAGAAGCATGCCGAAACCCCAGCCTGACGAGTCGACCTGTGTCGCGCAAATCTCGCCCGATTCCCAACCCCGAGCAGCCTGGACTCAATATTCACGCAGGATGAGAAGTACCAAGCAGCGTTAGGGTGAGGCCTGGTGACCCGTTACTGACGTTCGTTCGGCGAAATGTTCATGGCGAGAGCACCTTCGGAGCTTTTGGGTCTGCGCCCATGGACCGGTATACTGGAAGCTGTTTACCAAAAGCGCGACGATGGACTCCAAGACCATTGTAAACGAAATATTAGGTTGTAACGAATTAAATGGCACTGGCTCGCGCCATTTTTTGGCGCGCCTTTACGCGTTTGATCAAGAACAAACCGTAACATGTGGCATATCATTTAGAAGCGCAAACTTTGCTCTACTGGTGAGAACCAAATTTTCTATGTAAAAGTGGGAAAACTTTAGAGTTTTATTGACTTTTTTGCAGATGGACAAAAGGGTAATCCGAGGCATTTACTTGTATGAATTCAAGCTGGGCACTACAGCTAAGGAGGCGGACGAGAAGATCAATGCCGCATTCGGTCAAGGATGTTCAACAATTCGGACGGCGTATCGTTGGTATCAGAAGTTCCGGAATGAAGATGAGAGCTTGGAAGAACATGAAGGTCGTGGGAGGCATAGTGATGTTGATGAGGACAAGCTGAGAGATGTGGTAGAGGAGGATCCACAGAAAGGTACCAGGGAGATAGCGAAGGTTCTTGGCGTCAGTCACAACACAGCTGCCCGGCATCTGAAGGAAACTGGAAAGACCAAAAAGCTGGAAAGATAGGTGCCTCACGAGCTGTCTGAGGAGCAAAGAAACCGACGATATGAGATCTCGTCCGCACTGCTTCTACGGAACGAAACGGACCCATTCCTTGATCGCATCGTAACCTGTGGCGAGAAATGGATAATGTACAACAACAGGCGACGATCGGCACAGTGGGTGGACAGCGATGAGAGCCCCAAGGTTTTTGCGAAGCCGGAATTGCACCAAAAGAAAGTAATGGTGACAGTATGGTGGTGTTCGCTGGGAATTATTCACCACAGCTTCCTACCTCCCGGTGAATCCATCACGGCAGAGAAGTACTGCATTGAAATTAGAGAAATGATGAAAAAGTTGAAGGATATCCGGCCGGCCTTGGTAAACCGAAGGCGAGTTCTCCTTCTGCACGACAATGCTCGCCCCATGTAGCACGAATGACGTGCAGAAATTGAATGAGTTGAGCATTGAAACTCTACCACATCCTCCGTTTTCTCCCGACCTCTCCCCAACAGACTACCATTTCTTCAAGCATCTTGGCGACTTCTTGGTAGGGAAAATATTCAAATACCAACAGGATGCCGAAAGTGCCCTCGAAGATTTCGTCAATTCCAGACCTGATTTTTATGCGACTGGGATAAGAAAGCTTGTGTCACGTTGGCAAAGATGTGTAGAATCAGAAGGTTTTTGTTTCGATTAATAAACTTGCCTACAAGCCGAGATATTAACTGTTTAAATTTACAGTGTTTCGGTGCCATTTATTTCGTTACAACCTAATAGAAGAGATGGATCTGCGACTCGAATTTATTCAGTCGCAGCGCTTCAAGAAGGTCCTCTTCTTCGACAACGCCGCACCCCATCGGGAACAAGTGACCACGGATAAGCTTTCCCAGCTGGGCTACGTTCACATGCCTCACCCACCGTATTCGCCGGACATCTCTCCATGCGACTACTACTACTTCTTGAGTCTATAGGACCTCCTGGTTGGAAGGGACAGAAAAACCCAGGCAGTCCTTGACAGCCATATCGAGCAGTTGATCAACACCAGGCCAAAGCAGTTCTGGAAGAATGGGATCAGGAAGTTGGCTGAGCGATGGCAGCAAGTCATTGACCATAATGGCGGACACATTCCTCGCATCGTTGATTTATAATTGAGTTATAAAGAGATAAAGAATTTTTTCAATTTGTCTAATTACTTAATAATTGATGATAAGTGAGAATTCGAATAGAATCCTTCTTGTACCAAAATGGTGTAGTATGATAAAAATTGATTTAGGAATCCTTATAGTCGTAAAACAATCGTCGAATAAAAAGAAACATAAAAAATGAAAATAAAAACGTAAAACACGAAAAGGTCATTGCAGGACCTTACGACTAGTTCAGATTGCAAATGTATTCAAAAAATGTAATGCCTTCACCTGCAGTTTTCGCGTCAGATTTGAAGTAGATACAGAGGAAAACTACGTATATCGCAACAGTGACTAACACCACTGCTCGTCGAGGAAACCCGCACATCTGAAAATGATAAGTCATAAAAGTCATTGCTCTGTTAGCAGTATGAAACAACAGCGAAACAAAAAGAGATTATGTGAGGCGCAATTGGCTGGACGTCGTTTTTACATTCTACAGTGCTTACTTAGGCTAGTCTGTAAGGGCCAGAGATACTGTTGTATGTGTGAAATGTTGTAGAAGCGTCCACAGTGCTCTACCGTGACATTGGATGACTGTCGCAGAGGAAGCCCGGAAACGAAGGAAGCCCAGCTTAAACCATTTATCCCCTTTTAGGATGGATACGCAGCTATTTCTACGACGCCCCGAATGTGTTTCAAAACTATAGCAGACGTGATTGATTGATTATGATCACTAGACAAGCGTACAGCGAACAAGGAAGCAAGGAAATCAACAAGGAAAACAATTGGTATGTGAGCAGCCACAGTGACCTGTCACATTGTCATACCACAGGGTGGTGTATAAGTATTGTGGCAGAAGTTCCGGGATCTGCGGCCCAGCGGAAAGTCTTCAAAACTGGCTGTTGAGTGATAATTCGAAAATAGATAATGTGTATGATAGTGTACCAAAAAGGACAGGCACTCTCTGCCAAACCAAAGCAGAATCGGTTATTTAGGGCAGGGCGCGTGTAGCGCAGTCGAAGGAGGTGCCGACTGTCGCGTGCAACCGATACCAGGTTCCTGGTTCGAATTTCTAGGTAAACCAAACCTTCCATCCCCCTGGGGTGAAATGGTACCAGACTTGTCTGGGAAGGATACCGCGCTGACCTGTGAAAAAAGTCAGTGGAAAATACTGATGAATACCCAGATGTCTCCAGCGTGTGTCGGGATTACGCGACTGTGATGGCTGAAGTTTCGATCACGAAATCAATTTCGACCAATATTATCGATCTTTTGATCCGTGGTATCGGTTTTATAGCCGACGTAACAGGAATGGGTGGACGTTGAGGGGTTATGGTCGTTGACAAAAGGGCTTCACAACGGGAGCTTCGATGAGACAGCCAACATCAATAGATGTAATTTGCTGGAGCTTTTCGATCGGGTAACTAAAATCGATCAATGTTATTAATTCTGGCTCAAAAGTGATGGCTCCTTTGATAATTGGACTGCCACGATAGACAATTTTGTATGAAGAAATTTTGCCGTTTAACACGGTGTGAGAAGTAGTAGAAGTCCAGCGTTAGATAGAAAGGCTTTTTGGCCAGTGAAGGAAAGCAGCGTGGCGCTCAGCAATGAGAATATCAATTCTTGCCTGACCTTGACCGTTTGAGGATTAGAAATGAAGCTGCCCGCAGTCATTTTGCCATTAGAATGAAGTAAAAGGCAGCAGGGCTGTGGAGCATCAGACGTGTTGTTTGTCAGCCTAAGGGAAGAAGCTGCTGGTTAGCACAAGCCAATGGTAAACCGTCTGGGATGACGCTGATTTGAGAGTTGGCTTTATACGACACACAGCTTTATACTTCTGTCAGGGCTTCAAGCTACTCAGCTGATCTTAGAGAAGGTAGCGCAGGGACCGAACATGCTATTACCTACAACAATTGCCTTTTGTACCACTAGGGAGTAGGAAAACCGCACAAGTAGGGCACTTACCTTGAAGTGACCTTACACTAGCGACGCTGCAAGCCAGCGCGAAGAGCACAAGCTCGAGACACGCCGACAGACGTGTCGCGGCACTTGTTTTTATTATAGCAAGACAAAAAGTAGGAAGACATCGGGAAGCAGCCTTTCACAACTTCTTCTCATTGTTCCACTGCATAATTGATCGTAATCATCCAAAAGGTCCGAGAAATTGGCAGATAGATCTTGTCGCGATCCACGATCCTGTGCTTCGATGCCGCAAAAAATGCTGTCGAGATTTTTACGGTTCTTAAATTATTGACAGAATTTCGCAAAGTTAGTCGTAATGTTACGCACAATCACTGCTAGATTTGGCCTAGGAGCAGACCAGGTGTTCTTTATCGCTCTCCTTACTCTTATACTCTTACGACAAATATTGTTCTTGCGTGTTCTTAAGCAAAATCAATATGACAGAGATGATTTCGATAGTGATCTTAGTTTTTATGCTGCAGTGTCAAGTAGAGCTGACAGTAAAAGTCGTACCACTCCACACAGTTCAGAACGAAATTTGCCACCATTTTTGGTTTGTTGTTTTTATTTTACTACATTTATATTTATTCACTTATTTATTGTGGTTTATATTATGATACTATACAGTTAGGTTGTTCGGAAAGTTCTCAGCGTTTTGAGTGCTTCACCTTGAGCTATTATAACATTCTCAAATCTTATCGGGTTTAGTCGAAATAAGCACCGTTCGAATCAGCACACTTTTCCATCAGAGAAATAATTATGTCGAGATTCGACGAAATCCACAAGAGCTGTTTTGTCTTGGTACTGGAAAAGGTTTTACCAGCGAGAATGCTTCGAAAGTGATTGAAAAGGTGGCAGTCGGTTGGCTAGAGGTCTGGAGAATATGGCGGGTGAGGCAGAACTTCAACCCTTATTTCGTTCAATTTTCGAATAGTGATTTGTGAAACGTTACCATGCAAAAGAATCGGACCTCTTCTGCTGACCAATGCTGGCTGAAGTTGGCGCAATTTTTGGTGCATTCCGGCGATTTCCTTACAGTAGGGCTCTGCAGTGATCGCTTGGCCCGGTGCCAAAAAGTTGTAGTGGATCATACATGCACTGACCACCACACAGTGACCATTACCATTTTTGGTGGAGGTTCGCCTTTGGAAAATATCTAGAGGGTTCATCGGCGTCCAACCACTGTCCGAAGCGTCTCTGTTATCGTACAGAATCCACTTTTCATCACAAGTGATGATTCGATCAAAAATAGGGCATTTCCTTTGTGTAAAAGTGGAGGAGAACAAATCTTGAAACGTGACAATTTTTGCCGCTCACTCAACTCGGGGGGCACCCACTTTGAGAGTTTTTTCGCCTTACCATGGCGTTTCAGAGCATCCGGAACAGCAGTTTTACTGACATCCAGCTCTTCCGCGATCCAGCCGACTGTTTGGGATGGGACAGCTAGCACCAATTCCTTCATCTCGTCGTCCAGGATTGCTTCAGGTTGACCGCGTCAGTTTTAAGGCTGAAATCTCTGATTCGAAACTTACTGAACCACCGGCGCACAGTGCTTCCTCCAACACTATCAGGCTTCCACACTTGCTTGGTTTGTCGAACTGTCTCGGCGGGGGTTGTCCCAATTTAAGTCAAAATAAATAGTCATTCGGAATTGCTCCTTCGACATACTTGAATAAGCCCTTCGAGAACAGAAATATAAAATAACGTTGACACATAAATTATTCAGTTAGGTAAAGCGAAAAATTTTGTACAGATGGTGGTGTACAATGCAAGATGAATTTTCACTTAATAATAGACGAATGAAAAATAGTAGCACAACGCTGAGAAGTTTCCGGACAACCTAATATTGTTAATAGGGTACCCTGGAAGGGTATTACCTATTATGTTGAATAAATCACATTCCAGAAGTCCGCAGTCCATTTCCAGAAAAAAAATAAAAAGTTTAACCCAGTTTTCGATTCAGCCAAAAACTTTCGATTTTCGTATTACAGAGATTTATGGATCGAATCGAAGCATGAGGTCGGAATAAGTCCAAAATTTAGATGTCAAAAAGCAGTTGTAAAGAACATAATTTCGACGACGACCTAATTTTTCGTTGAAAATTAGGTGGGTCAGCCACGTTATGCGTTTCACAGACACACGCTGAGTGAGAGCTGTTACCGACTGGATTCCGCGGGATGTTAAGGGAACATCAGCGCGCCCACCAACACGTTGGTCGGACTTCTTCGTGGAAGCCCTGAACGAACGACATGACGCTCTTCGTGCCCATCGATCGAGGTGGGCCCATTGGAGCACTCTGACACGCGAGAGGGACAAATGGAGACAAGCTGGCGCCCGCTCGAGCAACTGGATGATCAACGGGACATCAGATGATATAGGTAAATTAACAAATACAGTTAAATTAATCAGTTATTTAAAAAATTAATATTCCAATTTAAAAAAGCTAAAAGTTGATATGGATGAAGATTTGCCAATTATTTATTCACTTCCAAAGATTCACAAGGATGCAATAGGTTACTGGTGCGTGCAATAGTAGCGTTAAGGCACAAGAATTAGACCTTTGCTGCATATTTTCTAACGTTAAAAATCATTTTATTACTTATGCATCCATTAGTCTACTAAAAACTAAAAAAATAGAGGAAAAACAGGCCTTACGACGTGATAAGTCTTCATAGTCAGGAGAATGAGAGCTCAACGATGGAGCCGTAGCAGGTGGAGAGAAAGCGGCATGAGGAAGTTCTCGTCCCGCTCACCGTGGCAGAATCCGGCATCCGAGAGTCCTTATTTACGGATTTTCGCATATTTTAGTTCCACTTCCGCTGATTCACAGGGGGTCTGAAGTGTACCCCGTCGCACTTGTGAATAACAGTTGTGAACCAAAGGCCGACTTAATTGGTTTTCGTGTTGTCAGAGCTCGATATTTAAAGCGCTAGTATGATGAATAGCAGTTTACGTTGATATAAGGATATTACCTCCATCGCCCTCTTCTCGATTTTTCTGTGTTGTACTTACAAAAGTTCTGTCAGTTTTCGAGGTTTATGTTCAACAAACGAAAGCTTGTAAAGAAAGCTCTTTCATTCATATTAAAAACATTTGTTTATCGCTCTATTCTGCTGATGTGATAGATATTAAATAAATAAATAAACTTTAGAATCTGGTGAATTGTGGTCTCTGAAGTTACCGGAGGCAAATTTGACTTCATATTGTTTTACAGGCATTGTTTCCCTTAGTAACGCTTCCGTAGGTTCGCCGGAAAGTGATTAGCTGGAGCTACACAGGTTTGACGATTATATTGTATGACGATGATCTTCGATTCGATTCGACTGTTAGATGGCGATCCTTGAAACGTGGACGAAGCAAGAAGTACTGAACCAATGCCATTCATGTTCTTCAGTGTTAACAACTGCAGCTTTCTTCATTACATATTACATTGCATATCCTAGTGGTTTGAGTTGATTTAAAAGCAAAACATGGAGGCAGTTTGGCAGTGAGCTTCCAGGGCGGGATGACCCTTAGTTGTGCAAATCAGGCTTCGTGAAGATCCCCTGAGCCTCATAGATAGAATCAGGTCGATTGTACATAATCAAAATTGTCATTTCTCTGCATAAAACTACGAATCAAAGAATGAGTACTTCGTTTCGATTCGTTCTGAAAGGTCCTCCTCCACCGTTTGTATCCACCGTTGTTTCACGAACTGGTCAGTAACACCGATACTTAAAACCCTACGTCTTCGGCCATTTAACTTAATATCTGTTGTTTGACGGTTTAGTCTGTTTTCCTTCAATAATCTCCTCTTCTAACGTGGATCTGCGAGGACCCTTCAGTATTCTAACGAAATACTGTTCCTCTAAGGACCGCTGGAATCTACAGTGTGCTCTATACTTACGCTCGAATGACCCATTCGGATAGGTATTCGAACGATTTTAATCCGAATTTGAATATTCGAATTTGAATAATCGAAAAACCGCGTCTTTCGAATATATTCCAATTCGAATATTCTATCGCGGTTATAATCATTATGATCATGTAGACATACAGGCTTGCGCCGATATCTCAACAAAAACATCAGCTGATGGAATACCAGCTTAAATACCTAAGAATATTCAGAGAATGACTTCTCTCCTTCCTGTCCAGCGCCGCACCTAGGCTCGCTCCCCGTTCGCCGCTCCTATCTTTTTCGTTGCGTATCTTAGGCTTAGCGCTTATAGGGAGATTTCGTAGGTTTCTAGCGCGCAGGAAAAAGGGAAAATCATGGGTCAGATTAGGACTTGCCGCCAGTTGCCGCTACATTTGCATCACCTTGCGCCTTCATCATCGCCATGTTGTGCCTTTACCATCTACCTGCGCCTCCATGTGTAGGAATAGGTTTCTCATGTTCGATCATGTTTTCGTGTCGAAATTGTATATTAAATTATTATTCGATTGGCTTAATTACCCAAGTTTGAGGCCAATAAACTGGTTGGTGGCTACTCGAGTGTACCGGTGTAGACGAAACGGCGTGGCAGACTGATCGTCGCAGAGTATTCCACTGTTCTGCTATTTTATGGTGCATCGGCCGGAGTATTCCACTGTTCTGCCATTTTATGGTGCACGACTCGCTCCGGACAAGGACCGCAAACCCGGTCCACTTTTTCATTACGCAATTTTCAAAGCTGGTTAGTGCGCCTGCGCCTAGTCAAAAAATCTCGTTTTTCGAATACATTCGATTTCGAATGCAAATTTTCGGTGTTCAAAACCGTTCGAATATTCAAAATTTCCCAGGAAGCAAAAATTATTCAAGTATTCGAAAAGTGTTATCCGAAAACCTTACGAGAATTTGTGTGACGCCGTATTTGAGAAGGATGTTGGATTTTTCGGGTAATTAGAATCTCCAAAACGGTTCTTTCTGTTCCAAAGCTCTGGTACGATAGTGGCTCGGTGCCGGGATACTGAGCGCCTTATCGATTCTGATTACTTCCCGAAAAGTCTTTCTGTGAAAAGGGAGGACTTCCACAACGTGTCACAATATTGAGCAGCAATGGTTTTTTTCCACGCAGAATCGCTGCAGTGGTAAATGGCCAATCGGGGGCTCCTAATCGTCATCGACGAAAAACTATGTAATGATTGCCTGATCGATCTCTGACACGTCTTCTGATTTGCATCCGAGGCAGGGCTTCTGAATCCAGACGAGTGTTGGGCAACAGCTAGCATGATTTCTGAATCACAGCGCGCATAGAATACGGTTAAAACATTGATAATATCGATGAATAGTGATTGTCTGTCGAAGAATCCCTCCGCTGCGAAGCTTTCCGTCGACCGTCATAATCACGTGACTCCCACTACGATCGCTTAACTCTGAGTGAAAACCGATATCACCGATAAAAGGATCTATAATATCGATCAATATCGATTGCCTGATCGATTTGTGACACTGTCAGAATACCGGCGCGCGCTGGAGAGGTCTGGATATTTTCCATTGTTTTGTGTATCTATCTTACGCCAATTTCAGTTTCACAACATTGAATACACTGTTTGAAAGATGGTAACTTTGCTTACAGTGAAGGTTTTGACGAAGATAAGGGGTCATATGAAAGCTTAAGAAAATGGAAATTTTCTGGATCGCGCAATGCACAGTTCTTGCATTTTACACTCAACTGACTGTTTTTCGCTTGAATAGTTGTCGTAATTTCTCCATAGGGCGCGTGTAGCGCAGTCGGATGAGGCGCGACTGTCGCGTGCACCCGATACCAGGCTCCTGGTTCGGATTTCCCGCCCAGGCCAACCAAGCCTTCCATCCTCCGGGGTCGGTGAATTGGTACCAGACTTGTCTGGGAAGGATAAAGCGCTGACTTGTTCATCGGCTGGCCACCGCAAGTCATTGTATGGCCAAATACGCATTCATGCCGCCTCCACGATATCCCTAGAAGTAGAATGCGCTGGCGCATCCCAGAAGGGATTGAGTAACGCCGTCCTTTATCCTTATCCTTACCTTCTCCATAAAATGACCTCATCGATAAATCTGTGCCTCTTATAAGGTTGAAAACCTAAGAACACTATATGGCTTGCAGAAGATACAAGATACTCAATAAAATGCAGGTACTATTTGAAAGGTTCTAACATCAGTGCTAGTGAAGCTTTTAAAGATGTTTGAGGTTCCTATGAAGGCACAGGATGACGAGATTTCTGGACGTGCAAATAGTCAAGATTGCGCCATGCCCGCCTGAAACCTTGCATTTCGCACTCGATTGATTGTGCATGATCTAAATGCTTCTTACAGTCTGGTTACTACATAGCCACATTAACCTGTGCCGTGCTTCTTTTAACGTCTAGAACTTGACAATCATGTGAAAGACATCTATTGATTGCACGATTTATCGCTCTCACTATCGCTCTAATAACGTTCTCTACGTATCTGAGCCCATAATAGGAGTCATGCCCGGCTGTAGGCTTTCCTTCGAAGAGAAGAAGTTTGTCCTGAAGTGCTATTGGAAGTTCGAAAACATTGTCGAAGTGCAGAGGCGCCGCAAAACTGAATCAGGCGTGCTGTTCTTCAACAGTCAATCGAAGCTGAAATGCAAGGTTTCAGGAGGAGAATAGCTCAATGTTCGCAATTTTCACGCCACAGAAAACTCGTTAACCTGCGCTTGCATCGAGTCTCAAACATCTTCAAAAGTTTCACTGGCAGCAATGTTAGAACCTTTCAAATAGCACCTGCATTTTTTAGGACGTTCTGTATTTTTCGTAAGCCATTGTGTGTGTTTTTTTTAATTTTCAACTTTGAAAGTAACACAAATCAGTCGATATAGCCACTTTGTGGAGAAATTATGAAAGTATTCAAGCGAAACTCAACCAGTCGAGTGTAAAATGAAATACTAAAAAATAATTCTGAGACGAGTGCATTATCCGTCCATACCGCTCATGTGTCAGAAAATTTCCATTTCCTTAAGCTTTCATATGACCCCTTAACTTCTTCAATACATTCACTGTGAGCAAAGTTACCATCTTTCAAGCAATGTATACATCCTTTAAGACACCCTGTGTGACTGTAGTATGAGAGATTTTCCATATCGTCTTGGAGTATGAACATAAAGTGTAATTTGATCTGGACCAATTTTACATTCTACTCAAGCTGTTTTGGAAGCAATTTAACTGTAAACGTATAAGCATATAGGATGAAGGGCAGCGGTAGGAAGGATAAAGGTAAATTCTGGTTTGGAAGGTGCTAAGCATTGCACTTTTATTGCTGCGCCTGTACAAAGCGGCCGAGAAAGAGTAGGAATTCTTGAATGCGGAACATAGTTGGAAGTGATGATTCGAACGGTGTTTCAAACGGACCTACTTGTCCTTCACCGTGCAGTTAGGAGTCTGAGACCATAGGCCATCAAATGTCGGCAGGATGCGCGTGAGGATCAACAGGGGTGCGCTTCGGTCTTGTGCCATGTCCGGTGTCTCCTGGTGCAGAACCGTGCCTCATGGAGTCGACCTCGCGATTTTCATCACGCTACTCGTCATGCTCTACTGCTCAGTTTCAGATTCAGTGAATGAATCACGAAGTCGCTTTAAAAAAGCGTTTTCACTTTACTTAAACCATGCAACAATTCGCTTTTTCTGCCTTTTAAGGGCTAATTCATCTGTAACTTTCTGTGCTAGATTGATTTTCTGTCACCTTTGGCTTAATAAAGTTTTACGCTCTGCCTCTGCTAATCTTCAATAGACCAACTTTAGCTGCATCGTTTTGTGCTAAACTGATTTGTATCACTTTTTTTGCTCAATAAATTTCTACGTTCTGGTTTTCGATAATTTTCAAGAAGACAAATTTCGATGGCCTTTTGTACTAAACTGACTTTGTATCACTTTTTGGTCAAGAAATGTTCTATGCTCTATGTTCTGCTCCTCGTTGATCGCAGAATGATCTGCTTTTGGTTTTTGTTTCTACAACAACTATGGTTCGGCAAGAGCTACATTGTAAGGGGAACGACGATGTCAGTCCGTCGCTTTTAGATTCGGCACGCATTCACCTCTACGGATGTCGTGGATGCAATTTGAATGCGTATTTGGCCTAAACAATGACTTTCGTTGGAGAGCCGATGAATAAGTCACTGCTTTGTCATCAGAAGAAAATCTGGTAGCAGTTCAGTAGGGGTTCGCAAGGCTTGTTTGGGCTGGATGGGACCCAAACCAATAGCCTTTGTTTGGTGTGCACGCGACAGTCTGCATCTCCTGCTGTGCTTCCATGCACCTGTAAACCTACAGTAACGTGAAACTGTAATAAAGACTCATTTTTGTCTATCCCATATGGTAAATAAAGACGTTATGATATTTAACGGGCTGGTGCCCGCTGTGAGATTGCACATGCTCATATAACACTCACATAAACACAGTTTCTGTGAGCACAGACTTAGGCATGTGACGACCTCCGAGGTCTGGGCGATCTAACTTACCCCTATTAAGATGCCTTGCAGGTGTGCAGTGGGAACCAGCCCGCTTACACTTAGCAAGTTATTGTTTTCTTTCTTCTTTTACAGTGGCACAGTGCATGAAGTTGTTTTTCGATCGGCTGTTATCAATCGATTTTATCGATATTTGCTCTGAGTTGGCCGTTGGGAGTGAGAGTCGAACGGATATGTCGGCCGTGTGCCAGATTTCACAAAAGTAAGGAACTGTAGATCCACTGGCTGTTATTTATCGATCGATTTTTGTTAAGTTTACCGTTTAATATGTTGGCCGGAGAATAGTTACATTCACCACAAGTTCAACGCAAATAAGAAATATCTGTTTCTACCGCTTACTTGGGCGAATCAGCAGAAAGAAATGAAACCGGCCCTCATGGCTGGCGTATTCCTCATTGAGAGTGTGATATTTTACGGTTTTAGATGAGCAGGACAGATCTGCTACAGATTTACATATAATATGTACTTCGTACGTCAGTCGTCATTAGCTACTGTTTCGCGAAAGCGTTCCTTCGCGAAAGTTCTTAAACAGCAACCAATTCCAAAAATGATTGCGCAAAGTGACCTAGAAGTCTACAGTGGCTCAAGCAGATTGTTTTTTTTTCAAATGTCATGTAAAGCTTTCGTTTGTTCCTTACGAGCAGCATTTTATAACACATAAGTATTCCTTGGAGAAAAATTTTAGTAAACAAGGAGATTAGACGCTTCCATAAATTTTAGTAAACAAGGAGATTATGTAGACGCTTCCATAAATTTTAGTAAACAAGGAGATTAGACGCTTCCATAAGTTCTTTGGTCCTACTATGTGTAAGTTCTTCACCTCATTTTTAGAACGTACAAGAGGGTTTATGAGAGATTATGGATGAAAACCTCGTGCTTTACTAGGAAGGATTCCGTTATGAATTGCTTCCAATTTTTCTTCCGGGCTGTCGTCTACCATGCAGCATGACTTCTCATTCGAATTTGAATATTCGAATTCAAATATTCAAAAATCACATTTTTCGAATGCATTCGAATTCGAGTATTCGGAAAAATCACGTTTTTCGATTATATTCGATTTCGAGTGCTCGAAAATTTTCGATATTCGAAACTATTCGAATATTCGAAATTTCTGCGAGAACATAAGTATAGTGCTCATTAAATATGGTAACTCATGGTCAATAAAAACATAATTGCTCACGCGGAATTGGCCAGAAAACAGCGAAACTTACTCAGCACTGCAGTGCTCGCCGCCGGCGGCAAGCTGTGCAGTGCTCAGACCCGATGGTTAATGAATGGCCGCCGCTTTGCCGCAATTTTTAGCATGCTTATATGCCCGGCATGATTCCTTGTAATTAGGCCACCGACTCTCAGTAATTGCACTAGTATAGTGTTTACAATACACAAGTCAAATAATGCAATCCCAAAAATAATTTATGCATGCTTTTGCTTAAAAGATGAAGAAAACATTAAATAAAAACGGAAAGAAAAAGTCAAAAAAGCTTCTTGAATTGAATGCGAGCTTAACAACTAGTTTCATCGTCGATAATTATATGGTAGATATGTTTTTCAGATAAAGCGTTGACATAGATACACCATATCTCTCCATGCAGCTGAGATGAATGAAGGAGTACTCACAACAGAATGAGCAGTACGCGTTTGGCTCATAGGAAAACAAAGCGTAGTCTAATCTGAAAAATGATTGATTCCGCAAAAAAAAGATGCCGGAAGCGGTCAGGTTGATGACAGTGCAGGAGCATACGTCGCCACTTTCCGTAGGAGCTGGGTATGGTTAGAGGTTGAACCATGAAGTTCGAGAAAGATCTTAATAAATATCAACAGTTTTAATGCTATAGCAAGTTCATGGAAGAGCTCACCTGGCAAACGCGATATTCCTCCAAAAATGGTATTAACGTCTTGTGTTCTGCACCTTCGACGTCCATTTTGAGAAACTCCACAGACGTGTCGTTATTGCTTCTAACAAGATCTCCTCAAAAACGTTTTCGTAAAAATGAAGATGCACATCCATGTCAAAGCATAATGTTCTTTCAAGTTCAATACATTCTTTGGCCGAAGATTTTTAAAAATGGGTGGCGTAGCGGGAAAGAAGGCACATTTGACACGACACATCCATTCAGTTATAAGTACAACTTTGCATCAAACTACGCACCTTTCAGTACAATGTCTTCTCTATCAAAACAAATCCGTCTAACAAAATCAACAGTCTATCCGTTTCAAGCTGGAGACTTTCTAAGAACGTTAAGATGCTATAGATTATGCTACAAGAAAGCATTTCTTTGAAATAATTATATTTTCCTGTCCCAAAGAAGTGGTGTATGAAATTTTGTAAAGCATTTCTAAAGAAAAGGATAACCTTAGGGATAGTTTGTTTTGCACGCGACGCGCGACGCGAGGTAGTAATTTATTTAATAGTAGCATGTAGAGTATATAGAGAGTATAGATACAGGAATATGGAGTATAGAATGGAGATGTTATGCGAGCGAACCAAGTAGACGATTGAAATGCTGCAATATACTTTGTTACAAGAAGGTAAATATATGAAATCGAAACGCTTATTCCACGAAAAGACTATTCCACGTCGTTGTGCTTCATATGCCAGGTAAATCAAGAACTCATTATTCTGAACTTCATTGACCTGTACAGATGGTGTTTACAGATCTGGAATGTTAAGAGTTAAAAGCAGATCTATTTTTTAAAGTCTCTTCTTAAATGTCGAAACGTTAGGTGCCTCTATAACATTGCGTGGAATTAACTGAAGCCATCTCGCTGCTTGAAACAACAGTGAGATTAACAGACCACTACCGTGTAATAAGCCCCCATATCGATCCATAGCGTCGAGCGATCGATACAAGAGCTTATCATTACATCGCGCTGCACGTCGCGTGCACACTAAATGATCCCTTAAGCTTATTCTAAAAAAGATTGTCTTACAGGGCTTTACTTCGCGTGCTCTTCTAACATGTTCAGCTATTTACTTGATTGGCGAGGTAAATGTTGCTTGTTTAGAGCTGAGCATTGGAAGCTATGCGTGTTTTTCCAATCGTTTCTGCTCAGATATTGAATAGCATCTAACGTCATGCAGACAGAATTTTTTGCTATCAATCATGTGAAAGTCGAGACGTGCTGGACGAGCGCTTGTCACCACCTCTCTTTTTTAGGTTTACGTAAGTTCTTCTGATTCCTTGCATTAAAATAAGATCAACTCGTTGACGTGTGACACGATATCGGGCAGCACCCTTTCGGCCGCCTTGGACCGTGTAAGCCCGCTGCGCCGTTGCGCAGTGCGGCACCATAGTCGGAATAGATATCGATCGGAAGGCGCGAAAGGTCGATATCTGGGGCCGTATGCATATCTCGCCCCGACGCGCCCCGTCGGGAAATGGGGAGGAAACACCGTACTTCCGCGATGCACACCAAGTTGGGAATACAGTACTCCGGGGCTCTGGCGGGAAATTGCGTCCCCCTACTCGGAGGTAGGGGGAATTCGGACTGGAGCAGAGACGTTGCTGATTGGAGCGGACCTGCTGCCGCCAAGACGATGTTTTCGAACTATGCCTCCACAAAAGGGCAGCAAAGAACGGGCTAGAGGGCGACTTCGTTACTGTTTTGGTATATGTGATGCTTAGTGAGGTCATTTTTGAGCAGCAGTGTTTAGCAATGAGAAGTTCGACTTTCCTTCATTCATTAAGTAAAACAGGCACTTACTGAAGCTAATTTTCAAACAGTGTCCAAATGTGGAGATTTTTTATATTTTCGTTGGTTGTTGGGTGTAAGAGACGCCTAAAGAGGCTATGATTGGGCCACTCGTGTGTATGTGTGTTTTCAATGCGGGTATAACAAAGTCTAGCCAGGTTGTTTTTATGTTAGTGCTTTCATTTACTGAAATGTACATTTTCCGAAACATTTGGTTAAATAATTAATACTTTTAAGGCTAAATGTTGCTTGGACGTTTTATCTTTGAATTTTTACCGTAGAGATATGGATTCTTCCAGATAGCTACGGCTTTTGGTACTAAGGGGGCTGGTACCCGCTCCATTATGAGACAATGGTCCTGGAACACTAAGATGAACGCGGTTTCTGAGAACAGAACTAAGCAACGAAAGGAACTCCGGGGTGTGGCTGATCTTACTTACCCGTTTTAACATATCTTCCCGGTGTACAGCAGGCATCAGCCGCTTAGTACTCGGCTTCTCGATGTTATTTTCATCGATGTTGAGAACTAGTACACATGTCAAATTGTTTGGAAGGCTTATCTGACCTGCTGCCAGCAAATGGAAGGGCATCGTTATTTGTGGAATGGAGCGGAGGAAAAAACGCTTGCAAATGCTTGTTTACTCCCAGCTCCACCTCATTTAACTAGTTCATATATGCCCTTATCTAACTAACAAACAAAACTTTGCCTGATGCCATGCGACGCATAGCTATGGCTTGTTTAACTCAGTACCACTATGGATTTCACTTGGTCATTGTTGCAAGATGATTCCCAAAACCCGTAGAAACAAAGGAGAACAATAAATGGGCGAGTGAACGGGCGTATATAATGTGACATAACATCGTTCTGATAGGCTTCATAGCGAATCCAGTATAGTTGATAATATACTCTCACGTCCTTCGTCATTCCTCGGCCGTCCCTTCATCTAGAAAACAGCTGATAATTTCTCCGTGATTTCCAACACTTCCTCTGTGCTTGTGTACGAAACATTTTCTGTACGGCTAGGAAGTTTCCCGACCGTACATTTCCCGAGGTGCATCGCAGGAAGGGGCACCCGTTCCCGCCGGGTAATTTCTGCTGTGGGGAGAGCGCGGGAAGTCCGCCCCGCCGGGGCAAGGTATGCATACGGCCCCTGGGGGGGGATTGTGGTATCGCGTCGCGTAGCGGCGGAGGTATGAACTACGGCTAACGCGATACCGTGCCGGATCCTTGTAATTTATTTTTGCAGTTGGATTCAAATCTTTCGAAAGAACGTTTTGTGTATGTGCTATTCATGTGATATCGTTATAAAAATCATGGTGCACGAAAACGATTCCCGTTATTGATTTACTGAGCTTTTTGAAAAGTGGTGGCTTCAATTATCAAACAACTCAACATTTGACGTTGCGAAAAATCGACTGGTCCAACTCCCCAGACACGCGAAAATCGCGCGGTCGTCAACTTGTTAAAGTCACCTTTGTAGCAAAATAATAAGGGGTTTATAAAATTTTCTGACTACGTTTTATTTTTTCTGGGAGCTTGCAAATCTCAAAATTGCATACTGTTGTCATTGTAAATTTTCTCAATGCGTATATTTGTTTTGACCTATACATAGACGTTTTTTATTCCAAAAGGCCATAATTTTAAATTGGAAGATCTTCAATTTGGTTTTAAAAGTACCCGCTTTGCTAGGAAGATTTCCAGTTTGCTTTAAAATGTTTTCGGTTCGTTGAAAATGGCAGATACTCGTGAAAAGAAGTTGAGAGACAACAACGGATATTTGCGGAACCTCGAACCAATGTTTTCTCAATCCTTGCAAGATTGCAGGATGTCCGAAAGCAGTGATGGCATGCCGCTTTTGCTGTTTCAATTCTCTCTTTCCCACCTTTGAGTGCATTCTCTGCCTTGTTTTGTGGAAATTGTACACTGTCACGCTTTAACATCAGCAGGGATAAGTGCCTTCCACAAAAGGCAGCTTTATCGCCACTTGATTGTAATTTCACTTTCGGTTAGTTTTACATAGGTCTCTCACGGCCTTTGAAATGTGCAAGCAATTGTAAACGCTCCTGTTTTTCGTCTTTTTTTTATTAAGCTCAGCCTTTTGTATTGCTTACTGCAGTGTTTACTCACCTGACCTGTAAAGTGCGGCTACATTTGAAATTGGTGATGATTTCAGTGCACCATTCAGTTCACCAACTTAATATCAATTGGGAAGGACAGCTTAAGTGCTAGATCAAACTCAGAATTGATTTTTATGCCAATGCGAACCACCAACGTGTTACTGAATAGAAGAGCGAGCGAATGCCAGCGGGCACTTACCAATTGTGTATCTGTCTTGCTCCTGTTGTGAAATAGGTGAAATATACACCTTCTTCAGTTTCCCATTAATTTTCTCGTATCGCAATCTCAACCATTCAGCCTGTATACTCTGTGCAAGAATTTCGTTATTGTAAGTAGAGGAACATAATATGAACATGCTCACTGCTAATCTACCTGGTCGTATCCATAAATTCGACAACTATTGTTATTGAAGGTCTGCAGTTCTTCATCAAAACTCATATCACCCCCGATGCCAAGCGAGTATATGCTAAAACAATAAAAGTCTAGCAAATATAAAATGGATTATCTGAAAACCTAAGTTTTTTTTGCTAGCTCTAAGGGTTGCTGTTTGAATAAAAAATAATAAGTGCTTCAAATTGCGATTTTGAGATGCACGCAGATCAGAGTAGCGGTTTGAAGTTTTGTGAGGAACCACTACTGCAATATGGCAGATGTGATGTACATGCGCACTGCATACTGCTCCTCGGCATGGTAGGAGCGCCCTTCATTCCACAGTCCAGTTTCCCGAGGAGTTGTGCTTGGCTGTCAATGACCTCATCAAGATCTGATACCCTAAAATCTCAACCTTGAATCAAAAAATTCTACCCTTCGTAGAACCTGTGGTAGCCTAGAGCATGCTCTAAGCGTTTCCATCCACTCAATGTCTTCTTTGATCCTGACATTTATTTACTTGGAAGTGCAAGTCATTTCTTGCACAAAAGAAGCAACTACATAAGAAAAACAACAACAAAGGAAAACTTACTAGGGAAGGGTTTCGACCTCCCACGGAACTTCAAGTTGAGACCAGGATCATTAGAAAGAGCTCTGAATGCTGATTACGAACGTGGGTGTCAAAATTGCAAAATGAAATTCCTGAGCGAGTTATGGCCTGCCGAATTCTGGAGGCCTCACCAGAGGCTGGCCGTGCGGCACAGCTGGCGCGACAGTGGTTAGTCATGGGCTCTGTAGGAAGGGCATGCCAGCTGCGATGATGGCGCAGGGGTAGTGCTCCCGCTCGTCAGGTGCGACATCGTTGGTTCGCTTCCCATTGCTGGCGTTTTTTTCAAATCATAGTTTATCTTCGAAATGACCTTTTGTTCTGAATTATGACACTTGTCTGATTAATTAGCTTGGAAAACTACCATACCCGTTTGTAAAAATGCTTGAAGTCAAAAAAGTCAACTGCTATGGTGGCATTTCTATATACTGTATTTCTATATACTGTACAAATAGGGTCCTAGTCTTATGTTGAACAACAAGAGGTGTTTCCAACAACCTTGCCATTCGTGAAACAAGGCAAAAGAAAATGTGATTGTGTGAACATGTTGTTCCCACAATGCAGATCTTAAACATGAAGCATCTCTACAACCAGCAACAAAACAGTCAATTGTAGCAAGATCATTCACTAGGAGTGACAAACACACCTGGGTGACCATCAATGTAACCTGCCTCATGCCATGAGTATTTCAAAAAGTTTGAAAACCTAGGGCACAAAACATACGGTAAACCTGCAATAGAATCTTCAGTAGGTAGTCTCTCTAGGTCTTGTTGAACTCCGCGCTATTTGCCATGGCAAACGACCTGATCCTTTTCAAAACGATTTTCATCGGGCCGAAGAAAAACATCTAGAGTTTGAATCAGCGACTAGCCCCGGCAGGAATATTGCGCACAGTGATTTGGCAGCCTGCAAAGATGCCCACAACAGCAAATCAGTAAGATTATTTCATTGACGTGTTGAGAGATGGCTTCCACATCAGTCAAAGGTGCAGTAGATCAACGACGTTTTGGTCTTCCCCATCATACATTCTACTCACCTTTTTGCTTCTAACATTTTTTTGTTTCACGAATGGCAAGGTTGTTGGAAACACCTCTTGTTGTTTCATATAAGACTAGGACCCTATTTGTGCAATACAGTATATAGAAATGCCACCATAGCAGTTATTTGCCTTCAAGCATTTTTACAAACGTGTATTGTAGTTTTCCTGACTATTTAATCATACACGCACGTGTCATAATCCAGAACAAAAGGTAATTTCGAAGATAAATTATGATTTGCAAAAATACCGCTAGCAATGGGAACCGAACCAACGACACTCCAGGATACTCCAACAGTAACCAGCTTCTTGAAAGCCAATAAAGACATTGTTGGAATGTCACGACTAAGCAGTTTCTTAAAATCAAGAAACATCCAATTAGGAAAACTCTTGAGCCTGGCCTGAGTTTTAGGAACTGGAGCTGTAAGCTTGACCATGGAGCCTCTTCTAATAGAGCTTTTTAATGTAAGCACATTATTTGAATTTAACTCAGTCCTTTCTGCTAAGATTTTGAAAACCATTCCAAGATGACTCCTAATTCGCATTCTATGCAAACTTGGTAGTCCAAATTGCACCCCTTCTGTTCTCCATCAGGAATAAACTGATCGCTCAGACCACAACAGCGCATAACAGGCTTACGTGTAAAGTTATTGTAAACACTCTTCGATATCCTTTTCATTGTGAGGCTAAAAAACCGATTTGGGTTCGCACCACAGTTTTTATGTCTTGATGAGTGTGTGGATTTTTTTGTGCGAAGTGCCTTGAAGAGATGGTAAAAAAATTCTAAAGTTCGCCATTGAAACCAAAACTGCAGTGTTTTTCAAAACACAATGCGTCATTAATTTGAAAATCTAGAACCTTTACTTCCCTGACCCACTTAAGTCATCCCATTTCAGTGCTGACTAAATTTGGATATTTTCATATTCGAAGAACTACCACCTTTTCTGCTGCAAGGGAGATTTTCTAAGACTGACCACTACCTTACATTCCATGAGTAACTGAACTTCAAGCATTTTCTCACGTTTCTTAATGGTCTTATATATATATGTCTTTTATGGTTCTTATTCAAACATTATCCGCATACATCTGCGGGAACATATCTACATTCATCGGCTACACGATGACGGGAAATTTTCACATGAAGTGAATGCCCACTATCCTCGATCCATCCTGTTCCTCTGGCTTAAAACGAAATAAAGGGACCACTTCGAATACTGAGCAGTCCCCTGGGAACGCGATACATTCACGAGTCCTGGAGAAAGAGGGCCGCTTGCGAATTAACCTTGCTTCAGATTACTGGTCCGCAACAGTAAGAGAACTTTCCATTGCCGTTTTTCTGAGACATTTCGGAATTGAAGGGTGTGACGACTTACTGTGGACAACGGTATTTTTGTTATTGAACTCCGTTGTGAACGGAACATCGAGAAACTGTGCGCTAAGAGCCAAAAACAACGCACGGACAAGGAATCGTCGCCTGAATTGTCAACGATCACGGCGGACAGCTCGTACGCAAGGACGAGGCCCTGACGGTAGTCATCGTCGAACTTGTCTTAAGTACAGTCAACAATCTTCCGTCGCCTTGAGAGGCTCAACGGGGGCAGACATAACTCCAACCCCGCGTGAACCTCCCAGGATGTCATGCATGGTACGCGACGAAATTGCTTTTGACAGGGACGGCTAGTGACACCAGTAGCCGCGTCTTGCTGGTGAGCGCGCGAGAGCGCAAAAGTGTGTGCCGGCGACGTCGACCGCGTAGACGAAGGAAGGACACAAGGGATGAGGATGAGACAAGTCTGATGTCCTGGTAGGGAAGTCGAAGCGTTTGTTAACAAAGTGGACTGGAAACTCTATCTGCTTCAAGTGAATGAAGGAAAACGGCGAAGGACCTGGTGAGTAAAACTTAAGGCAAGTTGTGGTGGTTATTATAATAACTAGAAGTCCCTGAAAAATGTGCTTGTAAATTTTAATTAGGGGAAGGGATAGGGCAAAAACTTGATTACCCCATTCCCTGAATTGGTAATGAATTACCTCTGCAAAAAAATTAAAGGCATATATAAACCGTGGGTTGGGAAATGTATAAAACTTGAATTACAAAATGAACAAGGGAAAAGTCGGAAGACGTCGGGGAGTAAGGGCGATCGAGATAAGATTTTCAATAATTGGTGGAGAGTAATCCTGTAAAGGAGAGAACAGGATGGAATGACTACCCAAGAGAGCCTTTAATGTTTACTGCTCCTTTTTTACGGGTTCTCCATCGTGTCACATCCCCTCGGCGTTTTGCTTCCAGTCGGGAAGCTTAAGCATTGGTGAAATTTCGTGCCCCGCGGCTAACCATGTGTACCGAGCGCACTTCCGCGTTTCAACGCGTTTCGTCGCGAGGTACGTCCTGGAGCCACACTCAACTGCAAAGCACGTAATAAAGGAGTCGCACTAAATCCCAGCCTTCAGGGTACGAACTGTACATGCTCTCTCTGAAGGGCATGCCCATTCAATGCGGTCTGATTGGTTTAGGCGGTCCCACCTACCAATGCTGCATGTATATGTATGTATAAGTTTTTGTATGTATATGTATGTATAAGTTATCTAGTACTATTGAATACAGTACCGCCGCTAAACATTCAACCAAACGACGTTTGCGACGCAAAAACGCGTTTTTTGCGTCGCACCATGATAACTTTGTTCAAAATAAAGGTTTTCTCACCGAAATTTACAAGGGCTCCTAATATCACCCTACCTACCAATGAGCGTGCAACCGCCATTAAAAAGTGAATGGAAGCCTGAAAACCAGTGCCGCAATTAAGGAGAGTCCTAATTACTGTGACCCGACCCAACACCGTCGCGGAGTCTCGCTTAATTATGTCCCCAGGCACAATTAGGGCTGCCCAGTTGAATTTTAAAATTCTTATACCTTGTTAAATTTTATTTTCCTGCCGTTTACGATCTTCCCCTGGCTGCGGTAATTCATTTGATACCAAATTTGGCAGGAAGATACTGACAGAGTCTGCAGCTGCTTCAACCGGTTTCGTTTATTTCAACGGAAGGTTCAGTCTAAGCTTGTTATTGTAGCTTGACATCTACTCATCTTTAATGAGGAAAAATGACATAGAAAATTTACGTTTCGAGTTTATTTGGGCATTTGCGTGCTGGTTGCGATTCGTCAAAACTGCAAGTGAACCTTGGTAAGCAACACTCTCTGTTGCCGAGTTTGGCTGCAAATATTTAAGTCCTAAGCAACGAGTTAGTCCAAAAATAAGTCTACATTAACCATACACAATGTAGAGACTCCATGTGTCAAATATCGAAAAACCAGGTGATCAGATGGCAGAATTTCAACTGCTTAAAATGAAGACTTCATTTAAAAGTGCGAATGGTTTCTACAGCGTTTCACTCTCAGACTTCGCAGAATGAATGCTGGGAAGCCCAGAATTGTGATTATGCAGTTTTTCTCTAAAAATCTTCAGCCAGTTCGGACGCCAATTTTTGGACACACCAGATCGAGCGCTGATGTAGAGGCCTTCTTCGATCATAATTGCGCTGACCTGACATGCCCTATGGAGACATTGCATTCGGCTGTATGACCAACGAGTTCCTCACTTCTCTTTCTCGCAATTACGGTATCGACTTTATGCAGCCCACCATTATCGATCCATGCTGCCAAATCTCGGTTTTGGGTTTTACGGTTT